>OZ024828.1:97119716-97415111 GCA_964016985.1 Anodontia alba
TGTGGTCGGGCATTGTCCTGCTGCAGAATCAGATTACGTTGTTGCACAAGCGGGACTGCAACAGGACGCAAGATCTCACCCCTATACCTTACTGCGGTCATATTGCCCACAACAATAATCAACTGTGATTTTATCCCGTGAGCAATGCCTCCCCAGACCATAACGGAGCCACCCCCAAACCGATCCCGTTCGACAACACAGGCGTCGGCAAAGCGTTCTCCGCGACGTCGGTACACACGACGTCGACCATCTGCGCGATAGAGAGTGAACCTAGACTCGTCCGTAAAAAGAACTCGTCTCCACTGCCTCATCGGAAATAGCCTGGGCGCATGCGCCGTCAACCATGCCATACGACGCGCCTGGGTCAGAGACAGACCAACGTTTGGACGACGAGCTCGAAGACCAATCTCACGCAATCGACTTCCAACAGTCTTTGGAGAAATTTGTCGATTATGCGTACCTACTGTATTAAGGGCAGTTTCGGTAGCAGTGAGATGACGATTCCGCAAATGTGCCAGACGGATTGTCCTGTCTTGACGTCGCGACGTCACGCGTGGACGCCCAGACCGCGGTCGGTCGGCTAAATGCCCTGTCTCCCTTAAACGTCTAACAAGACGTTCAATTGTTGAGACGTTAAGCCCAAAATGATTGGCAACTTGCTGTTGCCTCTGACCCTGCATCAGCAACGCAATTGCCCTACCCCTCTGAACATCAGTCAATCGTACCATGATTGAAAAAAAAGTTCAAAGTAGCGTAAAAATGAAAAGAAAAATCGGTAAAAGAATCGAAGAGCGTTGTGTATTGTTGAAGTGTACCAAATGGTGTGAGGAAATCTTGTGCTGAAGGTTTAAACATGCTTGTTTTGCATGAAATTTTGGCTTTCCGTATTGTCCGTGCAATGCACTGTGTAGTGCACGGTTGAATGATTTCACACACTGGGTAGATAGCACATCGACCAAAGACTCGTATACCCGCGGTTCACATTCACAGGACAATCTGTAAAAGTGTATGGCTATAGTAAACACCGTAAAAAATGGTTAAAATAAGAAGGAAAAAACTCTACCCTGCGTTTCCTTTTCCTTTCAGTATACATAATTTAGACAAAACAAACAAATAAATAAATAAACAAATTCACAGAAACAAACAAAAAATGAAATATATAAAAAAAAGTTTTAATTTTGGCATATAAACAATTCACAGAAACAAACAAAAATTGAAAAAAAAAAATAATAATAATAATAATTACAAAAAAAGTAAGAGAAAAGTCCAGGGAGTGCCACAATCACAAACCGCAGCCCTTCCCAGACCCCAAGAGGATGAAGAAACCGACAAATTTAAACAAGCACAAACCGAACAAACGTACGAAAAACACTAAGATTAGCTCTCTCTTCCCCAAGCGAAGTAATCGCAATACTAAAAGGACTGAAAAACACAAGGACAAAATGACACACGGAAAGACATACAACAAATCGCCTCGTAGAATAAACCACAAAGCAACAAGGAGTAAGACTAACACCGGGACCACCACCTTAGAACGGTCGGTAGAGCAAAAAAGTACCTGGTCCGACTTTCATGGACCGAGAGGTCTTCTAAAGCTGGGGCGATTTAGGCCGAGTTGTCTTCTGAAATTAGGACGACTTGGGCCGAGTTGTCTTAGGCCGACTTTTTTATAGGCCGAGTTGTCCTGGGCCGACTTGTCTTTGAGCCGAGTTGTCCTGAACCATATACGACGACGTTAAGAAGCCAAACAACAAAATGGCAGACCGTACGCTAACCTTTGGGTCAGCAGAAACAAAACAAGAAGGGTTCAGCAGGTTGACTTTCAAACCTGGAAAGAAACACCAATTGATATGTTGTTACGGGTCAGTGGACCAAATCACTTGGACCTTGGACCAGTCCAAGTAATTATCAGTTGGACCAAAGATGGTGTAGTCCTTGGACCAACTCCAGTTGGACCAGGTAAATAAATACCTGTTAGCTGCGACAGTTGTGGAAGGTGAACTCATATAAAATGCTCTGATTTTATCCCAATAGAGAAATATGATATTTTAGCTCAAGATAACTCAGACTTTACCTTTACTTGTAGAAACTGTACTTTTATGAATTTACCTTTTTTTGTACTGAGGAGTCACCGTACAGTAGTACAGATCAGCTTAGCATCAGCAATAAACAACTCCCCTCCAGTGCAGATCCAGAATAGCTTCAATGTTTTCAAAGGAAAGGTCTTCACTTCTTATGCTAGAAAAAGGTAAGAGAAAAGTCCAGGGAGTGCCACAATCACAAACCGCAGCCCTTCCCAGACCCCAAGAGGAAGAGGAAACCGACAAATCCAAACAAGCACAAATCGAACAAACGTACGAAAAGCACTAAGATTAGCTCTCTTTTCCCCAAGCGAGGTAAGCGCAATACTAAAAGGACTGAAAAACACAAGAACAAAATGACACATGGAAAGACATACAACAAATCGCCTCGTAGAATAAACCACAAAGGTCTTTTTTACCGAAACTTTCGGAACTGCGACTTATTGCGACAATTGACTGACCAGTGAACTTCAAATGTTCACTGGTCAGTCCCATAGTATCCGCTGCCTTATTATTATTATTATTATTATCATTATTATTATATTTTTTTTTAACTTTTTCACGGCTTTCTTCACAATAGAAGAAGTCAAGAAAGCCCTGAAAAAGTTAAGAAATAATAAGGCAGCGGATACTATGGGACTGACCAGTGAACATTTGAAGTTCGGTGGCCATGCGGTAGAAAGCTTTCTGGTGGATATATTAAACCATCTTATACAGACAAAGACAGTATCTGTCATATTGAAAGAGGGAATCATGACAACCATCTTCAGGAAAGGTGAATCCACAGAACCGGGCAACTACCATGGCATAACTGTAACCCCAGTGATCCTTAAAGTTCTAGAACATATTCTGAACAACAGGCGTAATAAAATCCTTGATCCTACACAGTTAAGACTGCAGAGAGGGTTTACTCCAGGATGTGCATCCCTTAATGCAGCCGTCATCCTTACTGAATATATCCAAGAGTCAAAGAATACCAAGCAGAACCTGCTACTAACCACGCACCTTTTTTGTTTTGTAGAATTTCGTCCTTGGACATAGCAACAAGATTATATGTAGGGTTTCCAGTCATGGTACAATACCAAGCTCTTCCATTAAGCAGTTTATATAGTGTGTTTTGCAAACAAACACAATGTTGTTAGATGCCTTGTCGGCTGGAACAACGACAATTTTTTCATGGATTTCAGCTCTCAGCAGAAACATCTGGATCATCAAACGATTCATGTCGGCGAGACATGGTTCTACTGAGTACTGAGTCACGCCTGTTTACCAAGGACATTACCGATTTAACCCATTCAGACAGGGTATCAACCTCCACGTCCTCTTTCTTGGCCCAGCGTCGTGTATACGCTTCGTGGAATTCTGTTTCCAAGTAAAAGACCTGGGAATCAGAATCAGAATATTTTACTGGTGATACATCAATAGACATTCATTTACCAGAGAGACATGGTTCCCTGTATTTAGGACCTTTGGAAAGAATGACCCTAAGTTTGATAATCCCGACTATATTGAGGTCTCCTGTTATGATGTGACCGGCTAGATTATAGCAGAACTCCGAGGCTTTACAGGAACACGCTGAGGGGTTTCGAGTAATGTTCTCGGTATTTAGCTCTTGCAGCACGTTTTTGTAATTGAAAATTTTAGGTGCAATGGGAGACGAATAACTGTAGGAGATGATGGGTGGGCTCTGGTTTTTGAAGAAAGCTGGTATGGTTAAAGTCACTTTCTTATGGTTCAGGATATTGCTAATGTTAACGGCGTCAAGACCTTTAATTTGTTTCTGAAGACAAGTTTCAGAAAATCACGAGTGGGAGTCCCTTCTGGAGAAATTGTTTGAACAGGCTTGTACCTTTGAACAAGGTATATCGGAACCAGAATTTTACGGTGACTTAGTGTACAGATTTAGAAAAATTGTAGGTAAATATTTTAGGTAGGTAAATCTAACTTTTCGGAGCAATTCAGAAAACTTATTAACCGTTATAAAAGAATTGGCTATAGCCTAGATATTATGCGGCAGACTGCATGCCTAGTTGTCAACCCAATCATTGTTGATGGCTATGCTTCACTCTTTAATTGCACGACGGCGGTTCGGGCCTCAGACTCAATGACGGCCTCTTCGTAAAACTTTAACCAGTGGGTTGGGACTTGACGATATGTCTTTGGCTTGGCCCGCCGTGGTTCAACTATTGTTTTCATTTACTCTGGCATACAGTAGAATTAGCCATGAGTACTCGTCTTTGTTTATTATAATGATTAATTTGATTTTTATGTTTTCACTTTGATGCATTGACTGAGTTGGGAGCTTTTATGTGTTTCTGTATTAAGAGTAGCATCGGGACCTAGGGTGAAGTTAGCTAGCTGTAAAAGTGCTTTAAACCCCCAGGTGGTTTACTCTACTGACCGTTCTAAGGCGGTGGTCCTGGTGTTAGTCTTACTCTTTCTTGCTTTGTGGTTTATTCTACGAGGCAAGCTTTAAAAGTGCTTTAACCCCCCCCCGCCCCCTCCCCCCCACGGTAGTTTGTTCTACTGACCGTTCTAAGGCGGTGGTCCTGGTGTTGTTCTTACTCTTTGTAGCTCTTTTTTTTTGTATGTGTTGTGATGCTAGCATTGTGGTCACCGTCTTCAACAGCTGCCCACTTTGCTTTCTGTTTTACTAGTTGTTTTGTGATGCTAGCATTTTGGTCACCTTCAACAGCTGCCCATTTTGCTTTCTGTTTTACTTGTTGTGATTAAGAGTGGCGTCGGGACCCAGGGTGAAGTTGGCTAACTGCAAAAGTGCTTTAAACCCCCCGTGGTTTACTCTACTGACCGTGCCACAATCACAAACCGCAGCCCTTCCCAGACCCCAAGAGGAAGAGGAAACCGACAAATCTTCCCAAACCAAACAAACGTACGAAAAACACTAAGATTAGCTCTCTCTTCCCCAAGCGAGGTAATCGCAATACTAAAAGGACTGAAAAACACAAGAACAAAATGACACACGGAAAGACATACAACAAATCACCTCGTAGAATAAACCACAAAGCAACAAAGAGTAAGACTAACACCGGGACCACCGCCTTAGGACATACCACAGCCCTTCCCAGACACCAAGAAGAAGAGGAAACCGACAAAACCAAACAAGCACAAATCGAACAAATGTACGAAAAGCACTAAGATTAGCTCTCTCTTCCCCAAGCGAGGTAATCGCAATGCTATAAGGACTGAAAAACACAAGAACAAAATAACACAAGAAGACATAAAACAAATCGCCTCGTAGAATAAACCACAAAGCAACAAAGTGTAAGACTAACACCGGGACCACCGCCTTAGAACGGTCAGTAGAGTAAGTCACTGGGGGTTTAAGCACTTTTACAGCTAGCCAACCATCCTGGGTTCCCGATGTCTCTCTTAATCACAACTAGTAAAACAGAAAGCAAAATGGGCAGCTGTTGAAGGTGACCAAAATGCTAGCACCACAACACAACTAGTAAAACAATAAGCAAAGTGGGCAGCTATTGAAGACGGTGACCACAATGCGAGCATCACAACACATGTAGAAAAACAGAAAGCAAACTAGCTTCAAAGAGCTACAAAGAG
This sequence comes from Anodontia alba, assembly GCA_964016985.1. Lineage (NCBI taxonomy): Eukaryota > Metazoa > Mollusca > Bivalvia > Lucinida > Lucinidae > Anodontia > Anodontia alba. The sequence continues at coordinate 97,125,377 of OZ024828.1, forward strand.
TAAGAACAACACCAGGACCACCGTCTTAGAACGGCCAGTAGAACAAACTACCGAGGGGTTTAAAGCACTTTTACAGCTAACCAACTTCACCCTGGGTCCCGATGCAACTCTTTAGAAAAAATGTAGGTAAACCTAACTTTTCAGATTTAACTTTTCAGATCTAACAGATTTAGAAAAATTGTAGGTAAATCTAACTTTTAGGAGCAATTCAGAAAACTTACTAACCGTTATAAAAGAATTGGCTATAGCCTGGATATTATGCGGCAGACTGCATGCCTAGTTGTCAACCCAATCATTGTTGATGGCTATGCTTCACTCTTTAATTGCACGACGGCGGTTCGGGCTTCAGTCTCAATGACGGCTCTTCGTAAAACTTAAAACCAGTGGGTTGGGGCTTGACGATATGTCTTTGGCTTGGCCCGCCGTGGTTCAACTATTGGTTTTCATTTAATCTGGCATACAGTAGAATTAGCCATGAGTACTCGTCTTTGTTTATTATAGTGATTAATTTGATTTTTATGTTTTCGCTTTGATGCATTGACTGAGTTGGGAGCCTTTATGCGAACCGAATTTTTTGTGTTTCTGTATTAAAAGTAGCATCGGGACCCAGGGTGAAGTTAGCTAGCTGTAAAAGTGCTTTAAACCCCCAGGTGGTTTACTCTACTGACCGTTCTAAGGCGGTGGTCCTGGTGTTAGTCTTACTCTTTCTTGCTTTGTGGTTTATTCTACGAGGTGGTTTGTTGTATAAAAAAAAGTAAGAGAAAAGTCCAGGGAGTGCCACAATCACAAACCGCAGCCTGTGATAAAAACACAAGAACAAAATGACACACACGGAAAGACATACAACAAATCGCCTCGTAGAATATGTCTTTCCGTGTGTCATTTTGTTCTTGTGTTTTTCAGTCCTTTTAGTATTGCGATTACCTCGCTTGGGGAAGAGAGAGCTAATCTAAGTGCTTTTCGTACGTTTGTTCGATTTGTGCTTGTTTGGATTTGTCGGTTTCCTCTTCCTCTTGGGATCTGGGAAGGTCTGCGTTTTGTGATTGTGGTACTCCCTGGACTTTTATCTTAACTTTTTTTTATATAGTAAAAAGGGTAAGAAAAGTCCAGGGAATGCCACAATCACTAACACAAAACCTTGTGTATTCAGATTGAAATCATGGAATAGAAAAAAGAAAAGCTGAAAACAGAAAGCAGAATGGAATGCTTATTTTCTCATGTGCATATGCAAACATGAAGCCATAGGTGACACTAAGACTGTTTTCCGCTTCAATGGAGAGTACCCTGTTTTCCTGTCTGACATCTTTTTTTTTTTTTTTTAATTTCGCATGCAAACTGCTTTTCAGATAAACCTTGTATCGTTTTCTCCAGAATTTATTAGAAGGTATATAGAAATTGATTAATATAAAAAAAAATGTTTAAATGCAGGAATTCTCGTACTACAGGTACTAATCCGCACCAATCGGTCCCTTCTGTGACGTCACAGTCTGTCGCTAGTTCTCAAACAGGTAATAGTGTATAAAATTATATAGGAGCCCATCATTTAACTAATAAAATCATTTATTTTCAATGATACGTTATTATAAGCTCGCAATAGATGGAAAAATGTATCTGCTTTAATTTGATACCAAATTTGTCGAAATAAGATAATTTTTAAAATGGCCCAGATTGTAATGAATGCTACAAGAGTTTTTCCTTATTATGTCTTTGTATTTTACAACAAAAATGAAAAATAGCCTTGATTCAATCGCCCAAAAGTCATATTTTTTTAAAAAATTTCTCCGTTCGCTATAACCTCTCATTCGATAGATCTATTTAATATCTATAGCTATGTAGTAAAATACTGAATAAATTATTTTATTAAAAATGGCCCACAGGTTGCAGAATATAGCTATATTTAAAAAATGCGGAGCGAAAATGTGTAATGATTACACAGACGCAGGTCTTGTGTACACATGATACTAGAATGAATTGCAAAAGAGGTTGTAAGAATTGGAAAATAAAAAGGAAATTGGTATCCATTGATAGTATTATAAAGATTATTTAGCTTCAAAAAGGAAAACAAAGGTATATATTTATAATAAAATAAACTTATTTATTTATTTTTTATTTATGTCGAATTATGTTTTTATTCGGCAACTTATTGAAGCGTTAATGAAAACTTGATATAATTACTTTTGACCATAGGAAAACTACAAACTGCTTAATTACTTGTTTTTAGTTTGTTTAATGACGAAAACAAAATGCTTTGTCGGGATACAAGAAAAATACCTAAATGCGCGGCCACTCTTGCGATGTTTTCTTAATAACAATTACTGCTAATGAATGCCAATTATGTCCTTATCTTGACGAAAGAAAACAACGAAATCACTTTTTACATAATTTGCATACATGCTTATGCGCAATTTTAATTGCACAAACAGAATCAAATCCAACATTTGATCTTTTTGCATAAACTAGCACTTTAATTGACACGATTTGCTCACTATAGATTCCTGTACATAAATAAGGATTAAATTACATGGTTCATAATCATGGCTTCATCTAAGTGCATGCGTGTACAAAATAAATTTGACTATAAAAAAACTGAATGAGGGTGAGCCTCTCTCTATCGAACGTTGTTCTCTAAATCTGTGAATAACACGAATCTCTCCAAATAAAAGCAGCATTAAATATGACGTGCAACCGCTGTAATTCCAGATCAGCATGTGCATGCATTTTTTCTCTGATAGAATGTGCAAGCTCTATTCAAAATGCGGTGTTAAATATGTATATTAAAAAAATAATTTATAATATTTAAAAAAATACATTAAAACAAAATGATAATTGATATTATTTTCAGAAATAATTATTGTAGTAATCTTTAGCTGTATATCATAATTCGGAAAATAAATAATCCTATGCTGGTCCTATTTTGTTTCATAAAATGGTTCTCTATCTAGGAAATTAAAACATAATGATACTAATGATATTATTATTATTATTATTATTATTTACTACTACTGCTATTATTATTAAGTTGTACATCACAATTCCGAAGTATAGATATTATTATGCTGGTCATATTCATGATACTAATGATATTATTATTATTGTTATTATTATTATTATTATTATTATTATTTACTACTACTACTATTATTATTATGTTGTACATCACAATGCCGAAGAATAAATATTATTATGCTGGTCATATTCGAAATGTTTTATTTGTAAAATAGCCACATGGATAGTTTATACTATCGTACATGTGTATTTAGGGGTAAAATATTGCTAATTACCGTATAAACCCTATTAGACACATTAAATTACTATCATACTGAAATTTGAACAAGTCCGTTTGGCTACCTGTTGACACAGCTTATATCTGCTGAGTGGCAAACAGTGTAGACCTTGATAAGATACTCTTTGATGTAATGTCTGATCAGGGTCACTGCCTTTTGTTATGGTGTGTTTATCAGAATCCTGAGGTTAAATACTATAAACCACTTTCTCAGTCAGATTCAATTAATTGTTCTCACCTTTTCAAACATTACCCTAAAGGCAGTTGTTTCAAAAAACAAAAAAGGTAAGAGAAAAGTCCAGGGAGTGCCACAATCACAAACCGCAGCCCTTCCCAGACCCCAAGAGAAAGAGGAAACCGACAAATCTAAACAAGCACAAACCGAACAAACGTACGAAAAGCACTAAGATTAGCTCTCTCTTCCCCAAGCGAGGTAATCGCAATACTAAAAGGACTGAAAAACACAAGAACAAAATGACACACGGAAAGACATACAACAAATCGCCTCGTAGAATAAACCACAAAGCAACAAAGAGTAAGACTACCACCGGGACCACCGCCTTCGAACGGCCGGTAGAGCAAACCACCGGGGGTCGGCGGGGGGGGGGGGCAGGGGCGGGGGGTTTAAAGCACTTTTACAGCTAGCTAACTTCACCCTGGGTCCCGATGCTACTCTTAATACAGAAATACATAAAATTTCGGTTCGCATTAAGTCTCCCAACTCAGTCAATGCATCAAAGCGAAAACATAAAAATCAAATTAATCACTATAATAAACAAAGACGAGTACTCATGGCTAATTCTACTGTATGCCAGAGTAAATGAAAACCAATAGTTGAACCACGGCGGGCCAAGCCAAAGACATATCGTCAAGCCCCAACCCACTGGTTAAAGTTTTACGAAGATGCCGTCATTGAGTCTGAGGCCCGAACCGCCGTCATGCAATTAAAGAGTGAAGCATAGCCATCAACAATGATTGGGTTGACAATTAGGCATGCAGTCTGCCGCATAATATCCAGGCTATAGCCAATTCTTTTATAAAGGTTAATAAGTTTTCTGAATTGCTCCGAAAAGTTAGATTTATCTACAATTTTTCTAAATCTGTACACGAAGTCACCGTAAAATTCAGGTTTCGATATACCTTGTTGCAGAAGTGTTTTCAGACTGACGCTATATTTTTCTAACAAGGCACTGTGTCTGCGATAAAATTTCGAAAACGCCTTACGAAGTTTAAAATAACGATAGCCCTGCCTAAGAAGTTTGGCAGTAAGGGATTTATTACGGTAGTTAAAGTCATTAAGATTTGAAGAAGCTCTGGCGAATCTTATAAGTTGAGATATGTATACCCCATATGAGGTACGCCGGGGGACATCGCCATCCAGAAAAGGGAAATTGACTATATCAAAATTAAACTCGTCCCGTTTATCATAAATTTTGTTGGAAACTGTACCATTAGATATACATAGATTCAAATCCAAAAAAGGTGCCTCGGTATCGGAAGAATTTGTTCAAACCTGGGATACCAGATGATTCGATTCTACTCTTTACAACACTTGCCCTATCTTTTTAACAAGGCCATTATAGAACTAACTGATCAGTCTAAACATTGCTGGGTAAGTGTAAAATAGTGTATCAAATTAATACCTACAACATATGTTTTAATGGAGAACTGGAGAAAATTATCCCATATTTATGTTGTCTGCAAAACTTTTACCCAAAAGCTAAGGGCTTAACTGATAAGTACTATGCTAATTCGCGCCACCAATGGGTCCTAAGTTTATGAAATAGGATTGTATTTATGCTGTGAATAGCCCAAAGCTATGTATGTACCTGTCTTGAAAGATATGTCCTGTTTGTACACCTCTGTCCAGCTGATGGTCTGTGTGAGCTTTGCAGACTGGTTTCAACCTATTAAATTATCAAATTACCAATAATAATTAACGTTTTTCTTTTGTTTTTTTGTTTGTTCTAATCATGTACCCTTGAACTACTAGAAAAGGAAATAATGACTAGCGTTGTTTGTACTTTAGACCCAGACCAAACTGTGCTCAGGCACAGAATGACCAGGAGGATTGTTTAGCATAAGCATCTGCACATACTGATCTTAACAATCAGATCTGTAACACACATTAAGCAAAGAGCAAAACCTTGCTCAAAAAGCGCAATGGGGTCTTGGTCTACAAAGGACACATACCTGATATTACTCATTTATGCTAAAAAGGTACATGGACATTGACAAATAGATAAGAACTTTAGACCCAGATCAGACGCCGGATATCATGGTCTCTGGTGAGCATTGATTAAACATTCTGCATTCTGATTAATAGGTTTCTTTAATCTGTGGTGATAGTATTGATGTGAAATAGGTTACCTAGATCACCTTAAAGAGTAGGTATCTTTAATTACTGTACTAACAAATGTCTAAGGATAACCTAACTTAATAAAGGAGGTATGAAGACTGCCCTTTGAGGTTAAGAAGTGGATGACATAGACCTTTCCCCTGTATTCATTATCCATATGCTTCTTTCTTTCTTTCTTTCTTTTGTATTGTAACAACAAATGTCTTAGGATAACTTAATAACAGAGGTACGCAGACTGTCCTATGATGTTAAGAAGTGGATGACATAGGTCTTTCTCCTGTATTCATTATCCATAAGCTATTTTCTTTCTTTCTTTCTTTCTTTCTTTCTTTCTTTAGTTAATGATTATCATAAAGTAATGTTTTTTTTTTGGTTTTGTTTTATTCATTCATTCATTTTTTCAAATTACTTATATTTAATTAAATTTTCCCATTTGTTTTCTCCAGGTGAAATGATCGTTTTTCTTTAGAAAATTGTACCGAACTATCATCAGTAGTTAAATACAACCTTAATTAATTAACTCATTTATTTTCTTAGATTAACTATTGTTCTTCATTTTAAAATCTTACTGAATTACCATTCATTAAATATAACACTTTTTATTTAATTTGAAATAATAATAATAATAATAATAATAATAATTGACTTTAATCACTTACTTGATATTCTGTTAATATCATTATTAATTAATTCTTAGGTTAAACTATTGATATTCTTTTGAAAATCATACTGAATAATCCGCTGATATTCATTCATTCATTCTAACTCGGACCTAGTCCAGTGTATATTGGGTCCAAGATTCTAAAGAGCATCCATACATGATATAATCTGAATTGTAGTAGTACTGTAGGTGTGTGACACTGGGTTGATTACACACCAGCTACACAGGTAAGACGACGCTAACGGGCCTCCGGTCAAAGGGAATTAATCGAAGCCTATCTAAAATTGAATATCGATAACCTGAGTGACAGTTCCTGTAGTAAGATAATTCCTGGTAGTGCGATTTTTCGTCCGATATGGCCGCTACGATAAACCCGTAATGAAACGTTTGATTGCAAATTTTATGACTCCATTTTGAAGGACACATTTTAAATTTTACCAGACACCTTTCGGGCGTTTGTGCTTATGATTTGTCTATAAAACAATATTCGTATAGAACAGGGTATTATACTTACGGAGGTCTTAAAATGCATTCGTCGTCCATAATTTCAAAATCTTTGTTGACGAACTATACTCGGTAAGAATGTATGAAGACCAAACATAATAAGTGACGTAATTTCCGCAAGCAAAAATGTTTATCAAAATTCCATAAAATACACGCCGTTTTACAAAACGCGACAAGAATTTTAAACCATTAATGCTAATTTATATTCAGACATCAACTGTATAGATAAATTATCGCGAGTTGGGTGTATATTGGGTGTATTTTACCTGTTACTATATACATGTGTATTGTACGCTTAATAAAACTTACAGTGTTGCAAACTTCATTACTGCTTATAAAGAGTCTCAATAAATCGAGACTCCCATTTTCTAATCCACAGTGTGTTCTTTGTTTCCAAAAGCAATCTTTTTGACGTTTATTTTTTTATTTTTGCTTGGCAAAACTCTAAAACAGTATCATGCAAAATGCGGTTTCAGGTCAACTCGTATATTATTTTTGGTCAACTCATACCTGAGTCAACTCGTACCCATTTTCGGTCAACTCGTACCTTAGTCAACTCGTACCTTTGTCAAATTTTGTGTTAAGTCGTACCATATTATCTAATTTAAGGAGTCCGATTCTGCATAGCTCAAGATAATAGGAATATCCAAATAAACATTTTCCTGATTTCTCCGCAAAAATATATGCTTTGGTACTCATTAGAATGGCTTCACTGAGGCAGCTCTAATGAATACCCATAACATATACTTTCATGGAGAAAATAAGCAAAATACAAAAACTCGTGAAAAAAAATCATCTGGAGTTGTGTTCATTGTTTGCTCACAGTAATTGAATACCTTGACTTAAACACTTATCATGCTATGGGCAGATTCAGCAGATGACAAACTGGCGATATTTTTTCCTAGAAAATAGGACCTGACACGTCATGCAAATTATCTCCTACCTAAGGAGACAATTTGCATTAAGTGTAAAATCTTATTTCCTATGAAAATAAAAACCAAAATGTCATCTGCAGAAATTTTACACAGCAAGCAAAAGTGTAAAAATACTGGAGACTTGTAAAACTTTGCCCCATTGTAGACTGAATATATGCAGCATCTGGTCAGTGTCTACATTGTTTAACACTCATCTGGCAGTCTTTAAGGTCATATGCCAGCAGCAGTTGTCGTTAACTATGGATCACGCTGTGTTCACTGTCCTCAGGTCGTGGCTGACTAATTAAGAGATATGTTAACTGGAGGCCCATCTGTTCAAACTCAACAGTCCCAGGTCACGTCGTGCACACCATGCAGCACAACCAGGGTCTGCAAAGGTCTGATTATAGAATAGAATATATTACTACTTGCACATCACATCCCAGACTAGTAGCGAATAGGGTGGGCCCAGATCAGACGCTTTATCCCGCAGCACCCGATCTAGGTCCACACTGCCCGCCAAGGCCCGTCTGTCCAAACAGAACAGACCCATGTCATGCCATGCACACCTTGCAGCGCAATCAGGATCTGCAGTGTTCCGAATATATTATAAAATATATTACTACTTGCAAACACTTCACATCCCAGATGAGTAGCAGGATGGTCCTTGATCAGACGTTTCCTACAGCGTCCGATCTAGGTCCACACTATTCGCCAAGACCAGGTCATGCCATGCACAGTAGGCAGCATAATCAGGGTTTGCACTGTCCCAAATATAGATTAAAATATATTACTACTTGCAAAAATTTCACATTCCAGATGAGTAACAAACAAAATACTCTATACATTCTATAAATTCATATGAAACCAATTCTGGCAACTTCAAAATAATTATTTGTTTTTGTAAAAACACGTTTTCTACTATATATGGGCCTTAGCATTCGAATAAATAAATAAATAAATAAATATCAGCCTCGAAATAGCTAATAAATGAAAACAAAAACAACAGCTCTCCGACAAAATCAAAGGAAATAAAAACAGTCTTCGATTAAGGACAAGATTAAAGAACCCGTATCGATAATCGTTTTTCACACCTACATTAATCGGTACATGTTTAACTAATGTATCAATTAAGGATTCATCAAAATAATGATAAAAAATTACTTGAACCGTATCGACAATCGTTTTTCGCACCCACATTAATCGGTACATGTTTAACTAACGTGTCAAATAATGGATGCATCATAATAATGGGTAACAATATCTACCTACCTTCTGTCTGTCTGTTTGTCCGTCCGTCCAGTATCTATTTTTACAAGGTACGATTTAACCAAACTAGGTACGAGTGAACCAAACTAGGTACGAGGACCAAACTAGGTACGAGTGGACTTGCGGGGTACGAGTTGACCAGACAACGGGTACGAGCTGACCCAAAAAAAGGTATAAGTTGACTAAGGTACGAGTTGATTCGGGTGTGAGTTGACTAATTACCAAATGCAATTAATACTTTCGAATTGCTATACAGCGCTTTCGTATGAACCAATATCTAGGCTTTATATATACAAAAAAAAAAAAAAAAATAATAATAATAAAATAATTAAAAAAACAAAACAAAAAAAACCCCCAACTCAGCCGTGTATCTTTCCGATTATAGGCTTGCTTTGTTTTTGTAAAATACAGGATTTGAGAACCACGACTAATAGTAATTATAACTGTTTAGTTTCATACGTTGCGTTTGTTTTGTCTTTGTTTGTTCCTCACCTGTTCTTTTTTTTTTTTTTTTTTTTTTTGGTGCCGCGGGAAGGCTGTGCTTTCTGATTGTATAATTTCCTTGGTACATCTTCACTTATATTTTTGCTCCACTAATCTTCGCAGATGAAAATGGTGTATGTAAGTGTACCGGTACATATGTTTGTAATTTGGAGCTGCATCAGAACTAGGTGAATAAAGCTGGTTTAAGGCACCCCTCCAGCAGTGTTTCTACCAAAAATCATTCAATTCCATGAAGGATAAAGGCATTTCCTGGGTGATCAAACATTGGTCCCGTTTTTTGGTCCCGTCTTTTTTTTTCTCGTGGTCACGTCAAATACAACTACCCATGGTGATTGGTCATGAGATCGATGTTTATTTGACTTATTTTCGATCCGATTTACAGGGAATTGCGGAATTGTTATGAAACTGCCTATACGTAGTGAAGTACAGGGAGACGTTTCACAGCCACCACACAGCAGTAGTGAAAAAAGATTAATAGATTCTAAAAAGAATATATTTGTGAATGAGCCTTCCGGGATACTAATGTCAGCCGCTGAAATCATTATAATACGACATATATAAATAAACATACGAGTATGTCATAAACATGTCCAATTCAGCCAATCCAAGCTTTAGTCTGGGCCTCTAGAATGGGTCTGTGCTGTAGCCTGTGCATCCTCTTTTATATAAGTCCGTCTGTCATTACTGACAATGACCAGTCCTAAAAGTGTATGAAGTGTTATTATTTGTGTGTTCTAAGATGGCTGATGAGACCAGTCTTAGCTCTAAACTGCCTGTTGCAGATAGCACTAGAGAGGTTTGCGAAGAAAGCTCTGTTGGTGATGCCTTAGCTCTGGCTTTCCGCTGCGCACGTGTCATCTTGGCATCGCTGATTCTTTTTGCTTCGTTTTCGCCAGCACCCCTTCTTATGAGGCCTCGCCACTTTGTTCGATCCTGTGCAATATGTTCCTACGACTCTGTTGGTATATTGAAGTATTTAAGGGAGGCTTTGAGGGTGTCCTTGTATCGCTTCTTCTGACCACCATGGGAGCGTTTTCCTATTAGTAGTTCTCTATAGAGGATTTTCTTTGGCAAAGGTTCATCAGGCATTTTGGTAACATGGCCTGTCCATCTTATCTGTGTCTATTTCAGAAGAGTATGTACACTCTGCATCCCTGCCCTTTTCAGGACTTCTGTGTCTGGAATCATGTCTTGCCACTTGATCTTTAGAAGTTTTCTCTTACCTTTTTTTTCTAAGACAGCTTGTATGGAAGTGGTTCAGTGTTTTGGCATGCCATTGGTAAACTGTCCAAAAAAGGTAAGAGAAAAGTCCAAGTTTCGCATGCGTTTAATAGTGTTGGCAGCACCACGGATCTGTAAAATTTCAGCTTTGTGTCAAGTCTGATTCCACTTCGATCCCAAATACTGCCACGTAGTCGGCCAAATGCTGCACTAGCTTTGGCAGTCCTGACATTGGCTTCATCATCAATGTGCACAACTCTAGCTGATATACTACCTTAGTCTTTTTGATGCTGATTGTGAGATCATAGCTGTCACATGAATCGGATATTTGATCCACACCTTTTTGCATTTTCTCTTGTGTTGGAGCACCCTTCGCCAATTCATCAGCAAAGAGGAACTCATCTAGCACCTCTGTCTGCACCTTGGATTTAGCTTGCAACCTTCTTAGGTTGAAAAGTTTCCCATCAAAGCGATACCTAATAGGTATACCATGGTCACCATCCTGGAAAGCATCTGTGAGCATGGCGGAAAACATCATGCTGAACAGTGTTGAAGCTAGTACACAGCCTTCCTTAACTCCATTTGTCACAGGGAATGGATCAGAAAACTCGCCATCATTTTGGACCCTTGCAAGCATACCATCGTGGAACTGCCGCACCACATCTATGAATTTATCAGGACATCCAAACTTTTCCAAAGTCCCTCACTACTGACTGGATCAAATGCTTTGGTGAGGTCGACAAAGATCGTGCAGAGGTCCACAGTCTGTTCCTGGCATTTCTCTTGAAGCTGTCTTGCTTTGAAGATCATGACTGTTATTCCTCTGTCTTTCCTGAATCCTCTTTTAGCAGTGTGATAAGTGACATTTAAAGATATCAGCCCTGATACCCAGTACTATTAAATATTTCTTAATCGTTTTCTTACTTGGTGAATCCTAGTAAAGCTTTGTTTATTTTTCTACTTCTGTTCAAGATCTTGTTAATTTTAAGAGTTCCAGTTATTTTTTCTGGTATCAAAACATGGTGGATCTTTCGAGAGTCAGCTCGACCAATTATAGTAAGGGGTCTTTTAGGTATGGGACCGCCCATGTTTGGAACAGTTTTCCGGACAGCTTGAAGATCACTACGGACCAAAGATTGAGAGGTTGGTCCGACCTTGGGAGGTGTCTCATGTAAGTGTTCTCTATGCAGATTTAACCTTAAGTGTGTGTGTGCTTTTGATAATTATCTTCAGTTTGTATTTCATTTTGGTGTTTTGTATTTTAAAATTTTAGCTGCATTATGTTGCTTCAGTTTTGTGCTTACTAGATTTTTACAAAATTTACATCTGCAGCCTTTGCTGCTATGTAATGTGTGCTTTCTGCTTTAAAAATGTTCTGCTGTGTGTGTGCATCTTCTTTCTATTGCTGAAGTTTATACTATGCGTACAATTTATCTAAATGCTAGTTATTGTCCAAACAAATATTTAAGTATTGTTAATCACAATATTTCATGTTTCATTTTTGGACTGTCTTTTTCATTTTCGATTCATCAAGGGCTGGTGGCTCTTATAGGCATCTTGCCCTTTATGATCTTTTGGTTTTCCAAGAAAGGCTTTCTAGGATTTTTTTTTTTTTTTTTTTTTTTTTTTTTCTGTGACATATGTGCTATTAATCTGTGATGTTTGTTGTTTTGTTTTGCAGTCTTAATGTCTTGTTAGTTGATAAAACAGTCGTAGTGGCTAATGTTTGGACGTTGTAAATTATTTGAGTATCGACTTAAATAAAGTTTTCTCTTACCTTTTTGTGTTTTTTATGTGTTATGTTTCTACCGATATTTCCTTCGTTCAGGCCCATGGGCATGGTGGGCGAAGCTTGCTTACCAAGTAATGCTTACTATCCGCGGACGCCTGATTACACCCTTTGTTCTGGGGTCCATGTCTGTTGGTCTGAACATTCTGATTCGTCATTCGTTTATGGATTTATGATTTTGAATTACGGCTTTGGTACCATGACCGCAACTACTTATGTCTTCTAGTCTAGACCAGACTAGCTAGTTTCAACCAATCAGGCATCACCAGTGACCCACATATAATTTTCAAAATTTCAAGAACGGGCTCAATAATCCTAAATGACACAAAAGTAAAAACTGTACTTTATTATATACAAAGTAATGAAATATAGAGAATTATTAATGAAATAAAATGCATATTTCGAAAAAGTTATATTTTCACTAGTGAAAATATAAAACTTATATTTTCACTCCTCTGAGCAGTGAAAAATATAAGATCTGGAACTACTTTTTTTCTTATTTACATTAATGGTCATTATGCACGAGTGAAAATTTGAATGTTTTCATTACACGGGATGAAAATTTTTATGGTATTCACTGAAAAAGAGTAAATTTTCTTTTTATTTTATTGTTTACACGCCAATGCGCGTTTCTGACGTCATAACTAAAGTCACCAAACAAAACATGAACGTCATGGCGTCGACGCTCAGTGCTTAACATGTAAAACGCCGGAGAAAACAAAAAACAAAAAGTTTCGGCAAATCAAAATAATTTTGATACCAACATGTCCCTTACATTCTAACTAATGTTATGCGGTTCTTATATGTCACCGCCAAGGGACAAAACTGCGTGTCAGACTTCCCCTTGCAAATGCAAGATTTGCATCTCTTCTATCGAAAGTGATGTATATAATAAAAAGAAAATTCAAAACTTGTCGTGAATATGACTTTTATTTCATCGAGTGAAATGAAAAAATGTATATTTCATTCGTGCCTTCGGCACTCATGAAGTATACATTTTTTCACTTCACTCGATGAAATAAAAGTCATTTATTTTATTGTCAGCGGTGAAATCAGTGTATATCTGATGAAAATAAAAGTGGTATCAAACACTAGTGAATTGATATCGTATCATTTCACTATAGTGAATGATACGATTTATATTTTCACACTCTTCGCTTTGGATGACTGCGGTTTTCTTCACTGTTTCAGAAGTGGATGTTATCTCCACTTCAGATTTTTAAACACCTCTAACTTCTTTGTTTCTGAACTAAACTATCAAGTGTTGGTATGCATTTTCTTAGTTAGAATGTAAGGAACATTATGGTATCAAAATTATTTTGATTCGCCGAAACTTTTTGTTTTTTGTCTCTCCAGCGGTTCACATGTTAAGCACTGAGCGTCGACGCCATGACGTTCATGTTTTGTTTGGTGACGTTACTTATGACGTCGGAAACGCGCATTGACTTGTGAACAATAAAATAAAAAGAAAATTTACTCTTTTTTCGGTGAATACCATAAAAATTTTCATCTCTTGTAACGAAAACATTCAAATTTTCACTCGTGCTTCGCACTCGTGAAAATACTGATGTTTTCATTTCACTCGATGACAATATTTATGGTATTCACAGCAAAAGAATAAATATCCTCTATATTCACTCCAAACATTTGAATATCCTCTATATAGTGAATTACGGTGAGACGTTTTACGGCCGCCACACAGCACGAACACCAGCTGTAATGAAGATAAATTCTAAGATGGCTCTAAACTTATTTGTAAATTTATTCAAGAGGCATAGAAATTAAGGTACTAGATATCGTGTTTGGTGTTCTCGTGTGTGTTCTGTTAACTTTTATTTTGTATATTTCATGTAAATATTTTGGTTTGCCTACAAAACATTATTCTATTCTATTTTATTGATATCAACCTATATTATATAGATAGTATCAGTATTAAAGTTTTACCCACGACTCTAATTAACCAATCGAATCTAATCAAAACAAAAATAATGGAGGACAGAATAACATTTCAACCAGGGACTGGCGTTGCGCCAGCTACTTTAGTCGAATTAACGGTCGGCTGCAGGTATTGAAGAGTTTGGCAAGCATTAGCATATATTACTTATTGCATAGAATAATTTATAGAAGTTCCCAACAGATGTCATTCATAACACGTTCGTGTATTGCGTTTTTGTTTTGCAATGTAAACAATTCCTTGGGATTATAATATTAAGCACTTTCTAATTGAGTCATGTTATATTTTTATAGTTATGAAAATGTTTAACCCTGATTTTGTTTGAAAAATAGAAATATGTTGTCCTAATATTATCATGGAATAGTAAACAAATAATACAAGAGGAAATTTTGTAATCCTAAGTTATTGCAAAATTCCTTAGTGCTTCAGATGGCTGCAGTTTTGTAGGGTTTTTTCCACTACAGACTAAGAGCATTAGATTCAATTAGGTATTTCTCAACCCTTTCTAATTATTACTGTTAGGAATTGGCAGTCTCTGATTCTGTTAGGATTTCAAAATAAGATATTCCAAGTATAAGGAAAGAAACAAATGTTATACTATTTGAATATTGATATTAGTATCAGATTTTATTGTAAATACTGAGAAAGTATTATATGTGAAGTAGGACCTGTTTGACTATTTAATATCATGTCTAATTTGATGGATGGTATAGCTGGTTTTCAGCCTGGGTCAGGTGTTGCTCCTCAGTCACTGATTGAATTATCAATCTCTTGCAGGTAAGAAATGTTATTGTTGTTTTATTTTTTATGACAAGAAAAAGTAAATATTATTACAGTCCACTGAATAGGTTCATCAGGATAGAATTTCACATTAATCCAGAAAATTCTTTTAGGCTTATCCAAAGAAGAATTTTCACTTTCTCTGACAGTTGGGAGGGGGCAAAAGTACATTGTAATCTACAAGGAGAATAATCAGAGAATCTGACAAGTCAAAGAAGCTGTCAGGATCAGTCAGTCTCTACACATCATGAGCCGAGACCAGTAGGCATACAACCTGAGCAACATCTTCAGGCCTTTGTTTACCACTAGAAACCAGTCTAGTGGTATAAAGCAGTCCAAGTCCTGTGACATCACAAGGTCAAGTCATAGTCTGATGATGGTTCTCAATGAGAACCCAAAACTGTCATAGTAAGTGAAAATTTTTATTTGGATAAACCTAAAATTCTTTGGATTAATAAATATTTTGATGTCATTACCATGATTGCACTTCTTACTACAGCTAGTCATTGTTCATAAGCATGGACATCAATCAGTAATTGAGTCTTGAATATACATACCTTATACAATGTAAGGGGCAGTCAAGCTATTCAAAGCTACATTTGTCATATATTTTCCTGGTTTGTATTTGTCTTGTCATTAGTAGTGTTACAGGTGAAACTTATTCTACAACAAGTGAAATTCCAGTAGGTGTATTGATGTTGATAAGGTCTGTTTGCATCCTATTACAATATAAGATGTCTTATTGTATATTGTACTCCTATTCTTGTATTTTTAATGTTCTAGGGCACCTTCTTCTAAATATTAAATACCATATTCGACCTGAGTACCGCACATATCCCTATAAGCACACAGTGAGGCAATAATGTAGTAAAGGCATTTGTTGTGGGTACCCCTTTGAATTGCATCGACTTGTCAAATGAGTACCTACAACATATGCTTAAATTATAAAGAAAATAAGAAAAACAAAAACAAAAAAACAAAAAAAAAACAACAAAACGATTGCATAAACATCATAAAATGAATCCTTTGCCAATTTTTTTTTTAAGTGTACCCTTAGTAGGTATATGTAGATACATATCTGACCACAAGTTTTCCCAGTAATTTTGAAAAACCTAATTGCACAGCTCAGTAATTAGGTTGAGTATGGTAGATTATTAATATCACCAAGCAAGCATATATAATCGAATATAGATGATGTGTCATTGTATATTTTGACCCCTTCATCATACCCTAAATTATAACACTTAACATGCTGAGTAAACAATTCAACAGAATTTTGAAATATTATTTCCAGAAAATAGGCTTCAACATTTTCATGCAAATTGTCTGTTTCTGAGACAATTCGCACAAAATGTCAAAGTCTATTTCCCAGAAGGCTATTTGCATGAAATGTCAAAGCCTTAGAAACTTTGCATGAAATGTCATAGCCTATTTCCCAGGAGGCAATTTGCATGAAATAGAGCATATTTTCTGTGGAAAAAAAAAAAAAAAAGTATCTTCAGTTTGTCATCTGCTGAATCAGCACAGAGAGTGATAGAGGTTATTTATTGATGCAGTAAGATGCAACTCGCTGCCATGCTTCTGCCACATGGAAAATGTACTTTTTAAAGCACAATTTTCATGAAACAGAGATGAGAGTCTTCTGGGAATATGCTGATTTCCAGGAATTTTGTTGCACCTGCTTAAGCAAGCAGGTGTGACATAGGCATCACAATTTCCATAACTCTAGATAAGGAATGCTTTTCAAGTGAAATATAATGGTATTTTTATACAACCCATGTTGTTGGTTTGCATGAGGCACTTCTAATAAGTACCCACAACATATCATCAATATGTTTTCATGGAGAAATAAGAAGGCTACCCCCTCTTATCTGGAAATATATAAATTTCATCTGTCTTTTGGTCTGCCTGTCAACGTTTGCAACTACTCTAGCATTCAAGACCATCTATGAATAACTTTTACCTACAATCATCTTATCTGACATAATGATGCTTTCTCCCAAACAAGGACTCAAACAATGCAGCAACATTTTATCCCCATGACCTATTTTTCGTGGTATAATGTCTTTGCCATTTCTACGTCAACCCTGGTGGTCAGCTCCATTTCTGATTAACTTTAACACCTACAGTCATCTGATATGGCATTAACTCGAGCCTTCTCTGGCTGTTCAAAGCCTTTTTATTGCTTTGGGGTCTAAAGCCGCCAATCAGTAAATATCAGAAGGCTTTTTCAGTCAGAGAAGGCTCGGATTAACATGGCATATGTTTTCTCCCTTACATCAACTGAAACACTACAGTATCATTTTATGACACTGACCTATATTAATTTTCATGGTCAGATCAACCCATTTCTGATTAACTGTATGACCTACAATCATCAAACCTGGCATTTTTATTTTGGTACACTTCCTGCCTAATAGGGACTAAAACACAGGTGACAGCAGTATCATTAACATTTTATGACCCTGACCTTTGTTTCATGGTCTAATGACTTTGTCATGTTTTGCATCAGCTCTAGTATTTAGAAATATTATTTTCTGGTAACAAAAAGTAAGGTTATTTCAAAAGTAGCTTATATTTTTGTAACATCTCTGTAACATGAAAGGGATATTTATTATGAAGGGAAATATTGTTGTAAATTGTTTTGTCAATTAATTTACTGACTTGTTGTGTCTTTTAATTTACTTACTTATTTTCTCATTGGATAGAAATGACCACAGTACTTTGTGGAAGAATTTATGTTTGTTTAATTTTATTTTTTTTTCAATCACTGAACAAGAGTTTCATATTTAAGTTGTGTTATCTCAGATGGCCTACCTTGGTTCTGGGTGACTGCTTTTGTAAAGGGTGTAATAGTTCATATTACCACAAAAAAGATAATTGTCAAAAAGGGTAACATATGAGTACTTCCTGGTTGGTATAAATTTAAAATACATGCTGCTCGAGATCTGATTTACAAAAATGTTTCTGAGAGGAGGGCATCTGACCAAATGCCTTGGGCATGTGAATTATTTTCAAAGAATTTTACAACAGCATACCAGTCTTTAACCCTTATCTTGCTGCATTTTCTTCTGATCTTGGTCTGAAGATACCATGTGGCAGAGTGGTTAGCGCTCCTGACATTGGATCATGAGGTCTCGGGTTTGAATCCCACTGGAATTCAACTTATGACTATAGCACTTCATTGCACAGAACCTTTCATTATCACCCTTCCATCATCTCGATATGACTAAAATAATGTTGAAAGGGACATAAAACACCAAATCATCATCATCTGATCTGGGTCTGTGGAACATTTACCTATGCACCCATTAGTTGTCTCGGTTTTCACTGATTTTATTCAGACAAATATGTGATATACCATTGAACATACTTCTTATTATCAGATCAGTCATGATCAATTGACTGTAATGTTATCATAGTCAGTCGCAACAAAATTAATGGCTGTTCATGCAACATACTTATAAAAAATGCAAACGACTATTGCCAAATGTGGCTATTGCAAGAAGGATTTCACAACTTGCATTAATATGTCTACCATTTGTGTATATTTGGGGAAAGAATAATGAAAAAAAAAAAGAAAGTGGTGAAATCGGACTGTAAGTTTGGCGAATTATTTCAGTGAGAGGCCTTGAATGCAGACATACGAAGGTTTGCGTTAAAGTACATTCCTTCACTGTCAGACAACCTAGAACTAAAGGGCCGGCACAGTGGCTCAGTGGTAGAGCGTCTGCTTTGTGACCGGTTGTGGGTTCAGTCCCTGGCCAGGTCATACCAAAGACTTTAAAAATGGTACTAGCTCCTCTTTCGCTTGGCGCTCAGCATTAAGAAAGAAGAGCTAGAACTGGTCAGCTCAGTGTCAGTATAATGTGACTAGGTGGAATATCATATTAAAGTGCCTGGGGCGTGATATATCAGTGAGGTAGCACTCTAAAAGTGAGCATAGAGCTCCCTGCCACATCCAGACACCGTCGCGATATGACTGAAAGATTTTTGAAAGCAATGTTAAGCCCAAATCAAACAAACAAGAACTAAAAGATGATCCTTGTTTCTAGAGGTCATGAGACACACTCAAGAAGGCCTACTCTCTGAAAGCATAAATAGACACGGACAGCAGTATAAGAGGTTGTAAGAAAATCTGAGCCCTTGGATTTGTCTAGGAAATGACAGTTTCCTCCATGAAATAACAAGTAATGGCTCAAAATTGAACTTTCATACTCGGCCATGTCACCAGGTTAACTCTTATCCTGCTGCATTTTCTTCTGTTCTATGTCTACAGAAGGGCTTTACCCTTACCTGAGCACCCATTATTTCCTTTGTTTTTCACCAGTTCTGTTCAGACTCACAGGTGATGTACCAATGGACATGCTTACTATGATCGCATGGTATGTGACGTCTGTTTAACCCTTATCCTGCTGAACCCGGATATACCCTGCCTTTGCAAATAGTGTAGATCCAGAACAGTTGGCTTAGAAGCCAACTGATCTGGATTTGCACTGTTTGCCAGTAAGTATGTGAATTTATAACAACAATCCTAATCTGATTTGCTGAAAATTAGAAGTGGGCATGACATCTTAATTTATTCAGCTGGACAAGGGTTAATATCCTTATAGAAATAAGAACTCCAAGAAACTAGCAGTCTAGCACCAAATATGGTAATGCAGGAAGGATTTTGACAACTGGTGTTGATATATCTACCATTTGTGTATATTTATTACTGGGAATTGTTTAACCCTTGTCCTGCTGAATAAATTAAGCTGCCACGCCCACTTCCAATTTTCAGCCAATCAGATTACTTGATCCAGGTTGTTGATATAAATTCACATACTGAATGACAAACAGTGCAGCTCCAGATCAGTTGGCTTCTGAAGAAGCCAACTGATCTGGTTCTACACTGTTTGCAAAGACCGGGTATATCGGGTTCAGCAGGACAAGGGTTAAGTAATGTCTGATTTTGTAGAATTAATTTACTGATTGACCTTGAATGTGGACAAACGAAGGTTTGCACAACAGTATATCCACTTCCCTGTCTGACAACATAGAACTAAAGGATAGGTCTATTGCTTCTTGATATGCTCTCAAATAGGCCTGGTTCATGAAAGGATAAATACATTTGTAGACAGGACAAGGGCGAAGAAAGTGACCAAAACAATAGTAACATTTTCTTGCAAAACTTAAATTTTTTTTTTTTTTTTGAAGTTTTGCGAGAAAATGTTACTACAATGTAATGTTTTGGTCAAAGTGACAAAATTTTAACTTTCAACTACAACACGTGTGAAAACCACCTGGAAGAAGTTCAAGGATCTGCTACCAGTTCTCTCTTCACGCCACCTCTCTTTCAAGACACGTGGCTGTGTGTACAGCTCGTGTGCGGAGCAAATGCTCCATGCTAGTGAGACTTGGCTATTGACAAAGCCAAACCTCCAGCGTCTGCAGCTAAATGACAGGGCAATGATCAGACAGATCTGCAACATCAGACCGCAACATTGTCACCACCAGGTCCAATGAGCTACTTAAGTGGCTTGGCATTGAGGATCTGGACCTCATTCTGAAGGAGAGAAGGCTCCACTGGTATGGACATGTGGAATGCTCCAATGGAGCAGTCAAGACAGCCTTTGACATACAGCTTGAAGGAAAGCATGGGCCTGGGAGGCCCAAGATGACATGGAAGCAGCTGACAGAGGGATTGCAGAGAGTGGAAGCTCTCGGCTATCAACTGTCATGATAGACATACCTAGAGATCTGGTGTGTGGTCTGCCATGCATGCAGCAAGCCAGCTATCTGGAAGGGGGCCCACTGATGTGGCTGTTGCCCCTGTACCTGCATGTTAATAAAAAATCTGATTATGATTATGATGATGATTATGACCTGGATTGCTAACTTGCTGTTTTTAGCTCACTTGAGCTATGCTCAGGATGAGCTATTATGATCACTTTTCGTCTGTCATCCGTCCGTCCATCTGTTAACATTTTTAAACCACTTCTCCTCTGAAGCCCCTGAGCCAATTTTGCTCAAATTTCACATGGAGCCTCCTTAAGTTGGGGGAACGAAAAATTGCTAAAATGGTTGTGGTCCATTGACCAAGATGGCCGCCATGCCCATATATGGTAAAAACCTTTAAAAATCTTCTTCTCCAGAACCGAGGATGCCTTGGGGCTGAATCTTTGCGTAAATCATTGGGTACGGGAGGTCTACCAAAATTGCTAAAATAAATGTTGTATATTGACATTTGACCTTTTTACGGCAAGGTCAAGTTCGCTTCCCTATGCATTTGTATGGGAAAAACCTTTAAAAATCTTGTTCTCCAAAACCGAGGATGCCTTATGGCTGAATCTTTACATATATCATCGGAAACTGGAGGTCTACCAAAGTTGCTAAAATAATGGTCGTACATTGACATTTGACCTTTTTATGGTAAGGTCAATTTTGCTTCCTTATGCATTTGTATGGGAAAAATGTTCAGCATTTCAAACGACTTCTTCTCTGGAGCCTCTGGGCCAGTTTTGGTCAAATTTCATATGGAGCCTCCTTAGGTTGGGGCAATGAAAGATTGCTAAAATGGTCGCGGTTAGTTGACCAAGATGGCCGCCATGCCCATATATGGTAAAAACCGTTAAAAATCTTCTCCTCCAGAACCGAGGATGCCTTGGGGCTGAATCTTTGCTTAAGTCATTGGGGATGGGAGGTCTACCAAAATTGCTAAAATAAATGTTGTATATTGACATTTGACCTTTCTATGGCAAGGTCAAGTTTGCTTCCCTATGCATTTGTATGGGAAAAACCTTTAAAAATCTTATTCTCCAAAACCGAGGATGCCTTGTGGCTGAATCTTTACATATATCATCGGAAACTGGAGGTCTACCAAAGTTGCTAAAATAATGGTCGTACATTGACATTTGACCTTTTTACCGTGAGGTCAATTTTGCTTCCTTATGCATTTGTATGGGAAAAATATTCAGAATTTCAAACGACTTCTCCTCTGAAGCCCCTGAGCCAATTTTGCTCAAATTTCACATGGAGCCTCCTTAAGTTGGGGGAACGAAAAATTGCAAAAATGGTTGCGGTCCATTGACCAAGATGGCCGCCATGCCCATATATGGTAAAAACCTTTAAAAATCTTCTCCAGAACCGAGGATGCTTTGGGGCTGAATCTTTGCATAAGTCATCGGAGACGGGAGGTCTACCAAAATTGCTAAAATAAATGTTGTATATTGACATTTGACCTTTTTACGGCAAGGTCAAGTTTGCTTCCCTATGCATTTGTATGGGAAAAACCTTTAAAAATCTTGTTCCCCAAACCGAGGATGCCTTGTGGCTGAATCTTTACATATATCATCGGAAACTGGAGGTTTACCAAAGTTGCTAAAATAATGGTCGTACATTGACATTTGACCTTTTACCGTGCGGTCAATTTTGCTTCCTTATGCATATGTATAGGAAAAATATTCAGAATTTCAAACAACTTCTCCTCTGGAGCCTGTAGGCCAATTTTGCACAAATTTCGTATGGAGCCTCCTTAGGTTGGGGGAATGAAAGATTGCTAAAATGGTTGCGGTTCATTGACCAAGATGGCTGCCATGCCCATATATGGTAAAAACCTTTAAAAATCTTCTCCTCCAGAACCGAGGACGCTTTGGGGCTGAATCTATGCTTAAATCATCGGGGACAGGTCGTACCAAAGTTGCTAAATAATGGTCGTACAAGTTTGCTTCCCTGTGCATTTGTATGGGAAAAAACATTTAAAAATCTTATTCTCCAAAACCGAGGATGCCTTATGGCTAAATCTTTGCATATATTATTGGGAACATCTGCATGTCTGCAGTGGCTATGTCACTCAGGTGAGCGAACCGTGGCCCGTGGGCCTCTTGTTTTATTCTTAGGTTTACTTCACCATAGCTTCAGATAAAAGGGAATATCCACATAATATTTTCTTTATTTCTCCCTGAAAACATGCTGTAGAACGCATTAGAAGCACCTCTATGAGTACCACAACATATGTTTTCATGTAGAAATAAGAAACGTATCATTACTTTTCAATTGAAAAAATCGCATTATCTGGAGCTGCACTTAACTATAATGTAGTCGGTATTTTCTGGTCCTTTGTGATCAGTATGCCCATTCCAGAGTATTTGAATATTTATATGAATGTTACTAATGAGGTCTAATGGGCCAAAACTGGCTTGTCTGACCGTGAAAACTTGACATTTCATGTTTTCACTTGAGTGTAATCATTGCTCTCAAGTGCCATTCTAAACTTAAGAGGGGTCTAAAAAAATTGTCAGAAATGGGATTTCACAGTTTTATCCCGGGTATATTTTAACCCTTGTCCTGCTGAATAAATTAAGATGCCATGCCCACTTCTAATTTTCAGCCAGTCAGATTACTTGATCTGGATTGTTGCTATAAATTTGCATACTTAGTGGCAAACAGTGCAGATCCAGATCAGTTGGCTTCTTCAGAAGCCAGCTGATCTGGATCTACACTGTTTGCAAAAGCAAGGTATATCCGGGTTCAGCACGACTAGGGTTAACATGCTTCACTGCACTTCAATCCTGTTTTCAGTATGGTAGCTAACGATGCCTTTTTATTTTTGCAGACTGATTTTCAAAATGACTGAGTTTGAAATATATGCAGTCATATACATGTACACTGAGCCATTTACAATCTCAATTTTTACAGTATAAATGCTTTACTGTCCTTTCGACATGTCTCGGAAAGACGTTTTTTGCTTGGCGTTTTATTTTGAATGAAAATATTTTGTTCTGATTGACCATATCTAATCAGAAACCATTTGTCTTTTCAGTTTCAGTGTTTTGTTCTCAAATATTTACAATAAAATTAAATTTATGGCCAAAAATTGATCTGACCTATGCAATTTCTATAGTAAAGTGATTTTTGGGAGTTTTTGTCTTAGAAAATATTTTTTTACTTTTCTTTGCTGAATTTAAATTATTGATGTTTCACAACAGTATTGTGAAAACTCCAGAAAAATTGAACGAGCGGAACTTGTTGAAAATCTGCCTCCAAGTTACCTACCCTACAGAGTTCTGCAAAATTCGCATTCATTTTTACTATGGGAAAAATTGAAAATATTTGATTTTTTAAAATCCAATGAATAGAATAAAACGTTTTGTGCATAGGTAGTTTCGACAAATGGTTTTGCATTAAATCTTGACAAAAGTTTGCAAATTTACTTCTTTTGTGTAAAGCGCCAAGCAAAAAACGACTTTCTGAAAGATGTCGAAAGCACAGTAGGGTTTTTACAATGGAATGAGCCCTTAAATTTTCCAGATATAAATTATGGAAACTTTATTTTTCGTATTACAAAAAAAAAATATAAAAGCAGATACCCAGGAAATGTGACAATCCTGAAGCACAGCCCTTCCGAAGCAGCAAAAAAATGAGAGATGAGGAACAAATAAGGACACAGTAAATGCCATACATAAAACCATAGACCCACAAACAAAGAACTGCAACAGAGCAACTACCTTGGTATGGTCAGAAGGAAAACTTGGGGGTAGGGTTGGAGTAGGGGAGTTGGGGTGTTAACCCTTAAAGCGCCAATCACAAATAAAGCAGACAACAATTTTGATCTTCTTTTTTTTTTTTTTTAGAAGAAAACAAGTCGACATTTCATGTGAATCATCTGCCAAGACTTGTTTTCTCTAAAAAATAAAAAATGAAAATTTTAGAATGTCGTCTGCTACAAATTTTGCTTGGCACTTTAAGGGTTAAACCAGTTTTACTTGCGTGAAACCGCACCCTTAATTCTGCTGCAGGTCCAAATTAGAAATGTATATTCGGTCCTCTACCTCATTCTGTGAAATATATTGAAACACATATAATCAAAAACACTGTGATGAAGCAAAGCAAAGGGCTCTGTGTATATCGGGTGAATGGTTTAGAATTGTTAATGGGCAAAATCTTGTCAACTTTCCAGAGAGTTGCTGGTCTTGCTTACTGACTAAAAGTGGTTTCTGCTAAATATCTTGAGAAAGAATTGAAGGATTTGGATGAAATTTCATACATTAAATGATATTAATATCTTGCTTGGGATTATTACTTGACATTTTTGTCAGTTTTCAGCAGTTATAAACCGTGGTTAATACAGAAACTTGTTTTCATTCAAAACTGGTTGCTTTCTACTTTCTAAAGTAACTACATGTATTTTATTTTGGATTTTATAGACTGTTGTACATCCATCTGTCCGTATTTTCATTTACAGATAATAACTTGAGTAAATATGAATGGATTTTATCAAACTTGGTATGTGCATTGATATTGTGGAGGTATGGTTTTGGATTGCTAATGCACCGCGTCCAACCGTAACACCGGATAACCGGTCGTAACGCCGGATTTTCAGTCAAATAACGCCGGATTACGGTATTTTTCGTAGGATTCGCCGCCATTTGCAGAACCGTGTTTGACGGTGGGTAGACAAAACCATTTATTTAAAATATTAGGATAGGTTCATCGAACATGAAAAGTAGCCTATCCGGATCTACATACATTCTTCTAACTGCCAAATCTTCAATTGATACATATACTTTGCCGAAATTATCAAACACTCAAAGAGAAAATGGTTGTGCAGGTTCGGCCATAGGATAAAAAAGCATTCTTACCAGAGAAGTTCGTACTTTCTTCATTTTCTAAAATTTCCTGACCAGCTGGTGGATGACATTGCATTTGAAAATGACCTTGTATCTTAAACTGGCCATTGCTGAGATTTTTTTACCGAAGAAACAAAGACTGAGGCACAATCCACGAAATTTAAGGTAACGCCGGATAAAACGGTATCTTCTTGATCTACAACTGGCCACTATTCTCGCAGACAAACACATTTGTAAAGGTAAAACTTTACCTACACGGTCCAATACCTATTAATCGACACTATCAACTTCAAGCCTCGCGTCCGTTTTTGCTCGGGTAATACGGTAACGGTTTCGAAGTGCTATTGCACAGTTGTTGTGTGGGCGATGTGCACGCAGAACGTGTGTTTCTTTATGGATGACAGGCTTTGATGGAGACAAATAATGTACAAAAGTAAGTTCTACTAGACAAGTGAGGTAATCTAAAATATCAACAAAATTTATTTGTCAAAATCTTTGCAGCACATTTTTGACTAAAGGACTACTAAATATGACTTAACAAATATTTGCAGGAGGCTGGTTCATAGCATGGTAATGCACATAAAACCTCGTTTTCGAAATTCGTAGTAAGGAGAGTAGATCAATTGCTAACGCTTAGCACTCTGGGTAAACTTTTCAACAGATGACTTTGATTTTTTTTCTCATTTTTTTTCTTTTTTTTTTTTCAGAAAACAGGTTTTGATATTGTCTCGATTGGAGACAATTTGCATGAAATGTTATTGCCTGTTTTCTGGGGAAAAATAAGAAAAAAATATCATCAGTTTGTTGCCTGCTGAATTAGCCTAGCAACAGAAACCTCCATGTCTGGTTGATCCGGCTCGTGAACTGGATAGACTCCACTTCTTCTTGAAGTCCTCATATAAACGAAAAAAAAACAAAAACAAAAAAAAAACAATGTTATAGTCTATATATTTCTCGGGTGTAGAGGTCAGGCGTGTCAAATAAACAGACTTTAAAAATAACTAGATCGTGCAGTTTTCTGTATCTAATTTATTGTGTTACTTGGTTCATTTCTCCTATTTCACACCAACCTTCAATATATTACGAAAACTCGCCTATTCAAATATATTGATGGGCCCCCGCCCATTGGGGCTTCGCGAAATAGATGGGCGGCCTGGTGCTTCCGCGGCCTAGCTGGAGACCGAACAGTACTGGTTAATCGCTTAGAAGGTCTAAGCCGCCTCACCTTACCCAGGAAAAGTCTGGTATTGGTCTCACTACAGGGCTTGAGTGTCATTTATCTCAAGTTGGGTAAAAATCCCACAAATTCGGAAGCACGTCTCCAAAATGACTGAAATAATGTTGACGGGGACGTTAAACTCCAAATCAAACAAACAAATATATTGATAATTTCACCACCAAAAACTGAAAGTTTCAGACAAAAATTCTGACATTTTTCATATTTCTGCTCAAAACATAGATTGTGGGTACTAAGAAAAATAATGTATACCTCAGTAAACCCCAGTTTCACTATATAAAAGTGGGGTTTAAGGGGGTCAAAATCTATATAGGTATGTTTTCGTGATGATTACGTACTTACCTTAAATATGGCCATGTGCAAATAAACAGATATCACATGACACCGACTTCCGCCTCAATATACAGTATATAGTTCCTTCTACTGTGATTGTAATAATGTGAAACTGATTTTTCGGGGATTTTGCCAAAATTAATGAATACGACAAGCAAAACGCCTTCCCAAAACGTGGTAAGAGTATACGAGAGTAACATTATTTTTCACTTCTCTCTGCTTAGTGAGGAAAATGGGGCGGTGGGTTTGCGATGGCGTACCAACGACTGCACGATCTAGTTATTTTTGTGCATTTTATCGCTGTGCTAACTCCGGCGAATTGCTCACAAACTTAAGATAAAACCTATGTTATTTGACACTCCTGACCTCTACACCCGAGAAATATTTAGACTTTTTATATTGTGTTTTCGTTTACATGAGGACTTGAAGAAGAAGTGGAGTCTGTCCAGTTACCGAGCCGGATCAACCAGGCATGGAGGTTTCTGTTGCTAGGCTTATTCAGCAGACGACAAACTGATGATATTTTTTCTTATTTTTCCCCAGAAAACGGGCTATGACATTTCATGCAAATTGTTTCCAATCGAAACAATGTCAAAACCTGTTTTCTGAAAATAAAAGAAAAAAAAATATTTCAAGGTCATCTGCTGAAAATTTTACCCAGTGCTAAGCGTTAGCAATTGATCTACTCTCCTTATTATGTCTTTCGAAAATGAGGTTTTGTATGCATTACTATGCTATGAACCATCCTCCTGCAAATATTTGTTAAGTCATATTTAATAGTCTTTTATGCAAAAAATGTGCTGCAAAGATTTTGACAAACAAATTTTGTCAAGATTTTAGATTACCTCCCTTGTCTAGTAGAACTTACTTTTATACATTATTTGTCACCATCAAAGCCTGTTATCCATAAATAAACACAGGTTCTGCTTGCACATCGCCCGCACTACAAATGTGCAATAGCACTTCGAAACCATTACCGTATTACCAGAGCAAAAAACGGACGCAAGGCTTGAGGTTATTGAGCCCATCCTGGTTATTTTGAAAATCGAATACCGCTTAAGCCGGCGCTAATGGGGGGGTGGGGGGGGGGGGGGGGGGCAGCGGTGTGTGTGTGTGTGTGTGGGGGGGGGGTGGGAAAGCCTATGCAGCCTCGCAATTTACAGTATTGCATATGAAGAGACTCAATCAAACCGAATCTCCGATTTTCGTGATTTTGTGTATTCTTTGTTTTCAAAGGCAATCCTTTTTGACTTTTGTATAAGGAGAGCGATGGGGATATATCAGGCACTCATATTATGACATGTTATTACTCTCTTGCACAGAGATTTGCTAACTCAGTTCTTTCGTAGACAATTGAAACTGAGAGGAAATTGTAAGCGCTGATAGTTGAGCATAGACATATTATATTCAGGGACCTCAAATATAGAACTAATGAAATGCTTTACTAACCAGATCTAGACGATTACCAAACTTCTTCTAGAAAAAAGACAACTCAGAAGAACTGTTATAGCTGCATCCGCATCCTGCCACGATAGCGACTTTAATATACAAATGCTATGTACAGTCGAATCGGGCATTTAACACATCACCCACTCCTCCGGGTACATGCATGCGTCCCGCAAAGTGATTTAAATAGAACGAATTACAACTAAAAGTTTCGCCGTTTATTGAATACATTACTCCCTGGTACGTATTCATGCCTGTCCATACAATGATAACCATATCTAAGGCTTCTTAAAATGAAAGCAAAAATGCAATAGAATCAAATTGAGGGCAGGATAATAAAAAATGAGGTAAACGATATGATCACCCCATTTTCTAAAGGAATCCAGTAGGAGTCTGCGAACTACTTGAACAAGTTATTCACTTTTAACGATTACTTTCAACTCTTCTTTGCACACTCTAATTGATACATCTTTTTGAATAAATGCTCTCAAGTGTGTTTATATGCGAGAATACTGGATAAAAGCTGTGGATGAAAGTACGTAGATCTAAATACTTTTTGAAGTAAACGGAGGTGCTTGATCTTGTATGTGATCGATATATTCAGATACGTCATGTACTAAAACTAAGACAATTTATAGTGTCGATTAATTGGTATTGGACAGTGTAGGTAAAGTTTTACCTTTACAAGTGTGTTTGTCTGCGAGAATACTGGCCAGCTGTAGATCAAGACGATACCGTTTTATCCGGCATTACCTTAAATCTCGTGGATTGTGCCTCGGTCTTTGTTTCGTCGGTAAAAAATCTCAGCAATGGCCAGTATATGATACAAGGCCATTTTCAAATGCATTTCCATCCACCAGCTGGTCAGGAATTTTAAGAAAATGAAGAAAGTACGAACTCCTCTGGTAAGAATGCTTGTTTATCGTATGGCGGAACCTGCACAACCATTTTCTCTTCGAGTGTTTGACAATTTCGGCAAAGTATATGGATCAATGGAAGATTTGGCATTTAGAAGAATGTATGTAGATCCGGATAGGCTACTTTTCATGTTCGATGAACCTATCCTAATATTTTAAATAAATGGTTTTGTTTACCCACCGTCAAACACGGTTCTTCAAATGGCGGCGAATCCTACGAAAAATACCGTAATCCGGCGTTATTTGACTGAAAATCCGGCGTTATGACCGGTTATCCGGCGTTACGGTTGGACGCGGTGTAATGGGTAAATTTTGTTATCTTCCCACCACACAATAGTGGCAAGGTATCATTTCATGGTTTTATTTTTGCGTGTGTTTTCGAGTGAATATTTATAAGGGTTTTTATTTTATTGCAAGCAGTGAAATCACTGTATATCCGAAATAAATAAAAATGATATTTTCACATGTGAAAGGATATGATATTTTCACGTGTGAAAAATAACATGGTCGTGTTATTTTCACTCTTCGTTTCGGATTACTTCGGTTGTCTTCATTGTTTCCCCTACAGATGCCGATCCCACTTCGATTTTTTGAACTGCTCTAACCTCTCTGTTTCTGAACAAAACTATCAAGTGTTGGTATTCATTTTCTTAATTAGAATGTAAGGAACATTTCGCTAACAAGATAAGTTTGATTTGCCGAAACTTTTTGTTTTTGTCTCTCCAGCGCTTTACATGTTAAGGACTGAACATCGACGCCATGACGTTCATGTTTAGTTTCGCGAAGTAATTTATGATGTCAGAAGCGTGCATTGGCGTGTTAACAATAAAATAAAAAGAAAATTACTCTTTTTCAGTGAATACATGTACCATAAATATTTTCATCTTGTGTGATGAAAACATTCAAATTTTCACTCGTGCTTCGCACTCGTGAAAATACTGATGTTTTCATTACACTCGAAAATATTTATGGTATTCACCACAAAAGAGTAAATATCCTCTATATATTTGATGTGAGTAATCTGCCTAGCAGATGAAACTTGTGAAATGTCAAGCCTTGTGTTATCTGAAAAAACTGGGCCCAGTTGTTCTTAGCATTGTTAGCTTAACGAGCTTATTAGTGGTCAAGTAACTGTTCTAGTAAGTCCAATATCTAATTCACAGTTATTTTTGCTGAAAAAATATGAAATGCAAATGCTACTTTTTTTTTTCAGCAAAAAATATTAGCATATATGCCATATTTAATGACCAAAGTTTTAATGATACGTTAACTAACGAACTCCTTAGTTGCGAACAATTGAGCCCTGGAATATTAAAGAATATTGTCAGCTGCTGTTTTGACTGGCAATATAAGGGTTAACACTGATTGTTTGGCACTGTAAGAGTTAAAGCTGTTTGTTTATCTGTTTCAGAAAACTTATAGATGCCGATGTTTTCTCCAAATCAGACCCAAGTAAGTACCATATGTGTTCTAAAAGTGTGGACAGTTAGGAATATTAATTGGATCAGCACATGATAAGACCTACAATAATACCTGTGTAACCAGCAAAGACTCAGATAGATTTCTCGTTTATCCCTCTTTGGATAGCCCTGAGGCTGTAGGAGGCACATGCGATCAGTGGAAGACTGATCAGACTGCACGGATGCACATGCTGATCTGAGTTTGCTGGTCACACAAGTCTTATTATACTTACAGGTTTTGTCATGCGCTGGCTCAGTTATTTACTCTAAATATTTGGACAGATATGCTTGAACAAACTGTATATCAAGATCAAACTGCCATTATGCAAGCACATTTTAGACAAATCATCAGGCAATGGGCTTCATAGCTCTGGACAAGATGGGGTATCAGGTAGACATTTTTCTTATTTCTCCACGAAAACATAAGTACAATGTATTCATTAGAAGCACCTGGGTGAGACTCTTCTGATAAGTACCATGTTTTCATGGAGAAATAAGAAAAATATCAGTAGTTTTTGGTTGAAAAATATCTCTTTTTTTAAGTGTTAAGGTATGTCTTTGGGAGGAGTTTATCCAGCATATATCTGTGTCATTGACATTGTAGGTCTTTGGGGGGAGTTTTTCCAGTGTAGGGCTGTAAATGTATGTGTAGGTTTTAGTAGATACAATCGTTTCTTGTTACCTCGAATTCCAAGGGACTCTCTAAAACATTTCGAGATATCCATATCTCGACATACATGTATCAGATTTGCAGAATTGAAGAAAAGGATAAATCGAACAAACACATTTAACAAATGAACATATACATGTAGTTTGACTCCTAAAGTTAGATATGTTGAAAATATTGTAGAAAAGAGGTGAAATTGCTCCTTTTCACAATATTTTGTTACCAATTTTAAGATTTCTGTGTTAAAACAGGGACCAGATTTTCACTTCGAGATAAGCGGTTATTCGAGATAAGCGAGGTTGAGATAACGAGAGTTGACTGTAGTTGGGGTAAAGACCTGCTGTTCTTGCAGCAGGTGGGGGAAGGGGGCATGTTAGTATTTCTTCTGTTTTGGCACTGTCATTCACTTTTTCCTTCAACCTCCTTTGTTTTTCTCTTTACTGTCCTCCACTGACCCCTCTACCCCTTTTCTCCCTCTCATGGTTACGTTACTGGGGTGTCCAACTGATACTAGTTTATAGTTGGGCAAGGCCTGCTATCCTTGTAGCAAGTAAGGGTAGAGGGGGAATATTTTTATTTCTTCTATTTCTTCCCTTTCATTCCCATTCCTCTTTCTTTCCTGTCCCTCTCTTTCATCTCCTTAACTATCTCTTCTATCTCTTTTATGGCCCACAAGGGTTGACATATCATTAAACCCCAACAATCAATCAGTCTCCCTCTTGGGGAGATGACACAAAATGACCCACAAGGGCTGACACGTCATTAACACTGGTCCTGCTGAACCCAGATATGCCCTGCCTTTGCAAACAGTACAGATCCAGATCAGTTCTGCACTGTTTGTAATTAAATGAGTATTTGTATCAACAGTTCGGATAAAGTAATCTGATTGGCTGAAAATTAGAAATGGGAGTGGCATCTTAATTTATTCAGTATGACAAGGGTTAACCTTGACTCATCTATTGATTCATCTACCATTGTTTAGTGAGAGTTCACATGGTTTGCACAGAATCAGGGAATAAGACAGAAAAAGAGAATCAGAAAATGGTGTAATTTGACTGTGATTTTGGAGACTTATAAATTGGCCTTGAATGCAGATAAACAGAGTTTTATCTTAAAAGTACATCCCCGTCCCTGTCAGAAAACTTAACTTAGGGATGAGCCTTGTTTCTGGAGGTCCAGAGATGTACTCAAGTAGGCATGCCCAATGATTCATGAGCAGAGGATAAGGGATAGTATGGTAAATGTTCTAAAATTTCAAACACTTTATTTCAAATTTTTGCTTTCTTTGCAGTTGTTTCTTAAAATACTTAGTGTAATGGCAGACAGGGTAGACCCTAATCAGATTCCTCCTTCAGGAACAGTCTGATCTGGATCTACAATTCTTGCATTTGCCATTATGTCAGAATATTTGGTCACTTTTTTTTTTGGTGTATGGAATTTTAGGACATTTACTGTAAGAAAAATCTGATATTTGTGAATTGCTTTGGAAATAACATAAAATGAGAAATGGCCAGAAATGGAACTTCCACGTGCAACCATGTCACCCTGTTAATCCTCATCCTGCTGCATTTTCTTCTCTATCTGATCAAATAGAATCTTGTGCCAACCATGCGGACTACCTTAATAACTTGACTGATACACTTGGCTAATCTAGAGATATGGTTGACATTATAATTAGTACCTTTTAGTTGCATCTTACATGTATATGGAGTATTGATACATATGAAACAGTGTCATTAACCCTTAACCCTTGTCCTGCTGAATAAATTAAAATTCCACACCCACTTCTAATTTTCAGCCAATCAGGTTACTTGATCCAGATTGTTGCTATAAATGTGTATACTTGATGGCAAACTGCAGATCCAGATCAGTTGGCTTCTTCAGAAGCCAACTGATTGTGATCTACACTGTTTGCAAAACAGGGTATATCCGGGTTCAGCAGGACAAGGGTTAAAATGCTAATCACATAGGTAGGAGATGAGACATTTTGATCTTGTACATTATATTATTTTTTCAGGGAAAATAAGGTGACATTTCATGTGAGTCTTCTGCCTAGCAGATGATTGACATGAAATTCCAAGTCTTATTTTCTCTGGAAAATAACTTAAAAAAAAATAAAATGTTGTCTGCTACAATTCTGCTTAGTGCTTTAAAGGTTTTTCCTCTTTTATTTTACAGTGGTGGTCATGTTCACAATGGACCAGAACACCAGACAGTGGAGGGAGGTAAGGAATGAAATGGATTGTCTTCCCTTTGTAGTCTAAACAAACTTGGGAGAAAGTATTAAAATATAAAGTGCTACTTGTCCAATACATTTTTACATGTCTCGGCGATAGTCTGCCTGGTATAAGACAAGATATGTCCCATCCTATTTACTCATTGTTACAGAGCTTTTAATAACAAGGCAGTTTGGATGTTTGGATATTTGTTTCTTATTGTTGGCATAGATAATAGGAGTATTCATATTAATATTTTTCCAACATTGATTTTTACCTATGAGAGTTTACATGATGTAGAACGATGGTGTAATGCCTTCTTTTCCAGTGACCACTATTATGTGATTTTTGTTTTTTTCATGTGCCGTGTTTGTAATGATCGTGTACTTGTATTTTATTTCAGTTTGGACGAACAGAAGTTATCTGGAATAACTTGAACCCAGATTTTGTGAAGAAGTTTATTATACAGTACTACTTTGAACAGAGTCAGAAACTTAGATTTGAAGTGTATGTATTGTCATAGGCCCAGATAAGGTGCTTTTTTTTGCCACCAAAAGTTCTTGATATTTTTCTTATTTCTTTCTAAAATATATGTTGTGGGTACACATGAGAAGCGCTCACCGAGGCACTTCTCATGAGTACCCACAACATATACGTGAAGAAATAAGAAAAACATTTCCTGATACCCCATCTGGACCTATGTATTGTACTTTCTGTTTTGAAAATTTTGTTTACCATTGTTTTCTCTGCCAAAGTTACTATTTCCAGAACCTATGCAAGAAAATACAAAAATTCCTTGGTCAGTAGGCAATAATTTAATCAGAAAACATCATTTTTATGCGACAGTTCTGAAATATTTTTTTTTTTTATAATATTATACATCCATGTCAACATTTTTGGCATTCAAAATTAGGTGCTTCAAAAGAAAAACATTTTATTCGAAATGCTGGTTTAGTCTTGCTTGTACCATATTTACTTTATCCCTTGTCATGCTGAATAAAGATGCCACACCCACTTCTAATTTCCAGCCAGTCAGATTATGACTGGTTTTGATAGAAATTCACATATTTAATGACAAACAGTGCAGGTCCAGGTCAAGTGGTCTGGATCTGTACTGTTTGCTAAGACAGGGCATGTCATGTTCAGCAAGAGAAGGGTTAAGAATTTGGACACCTTAATGTTGGGTAAAAACTTTAGCAGGTAACATTTTGAAGTATTTTTCTTTTTTTTTTTTCTTCTTTTTTTCAGAAAACAGGATTTGACATTTCATGCAAACTGTCTTCTTAGGAGACATATGCATGTAATGTCATACTATTTTCTGGGGAAAAATAAGTTAAATAACATCATTTGTCATCTGTGGACTTTCCCCCTAGCATGCTAGTTGTTAACTATTTACCTTACTTTTCCTAACAGTTGAATAAATCCATTTTACTACCTGTTGATGTGTGTGAAACATTGCTGGATGGAGGGGCAAAGTGTAGATCAGGATCAGACACTGTAATTTTTGGTGTCATCTGGGTCTATACTGTTCAGGCCTGTCTGTCCCAATACTTTTGTAACAACTGTAATATACTCACATATATTTCAGGTATGATATAGATTGTGAGTCTGCAGATCTTAGCAAACATGTAAGTAGATATTTTTTTTTCATACACCTTAACCATAGTTCCAGATAAGGAGTACCCACACAATATTTTTTTATCTCTCCGTGTAAACATATGTAGTGGGTACTCATTAGAAGTGCCTCACTGAGACACTTCTAGTGAGTACCCACTACATATGTTTTCAAGGAGAAATAAGAAAAATATCAGTAATTTTGTGTTAAAAAATGCTTTATCTGGAGCTATGCCTTAACCTTGCTATCAAGACATCTCAATAAATGCTAAATATTGAAACTGGGTCATAAAACTCCAATCCCTTAATTTCTACTGTCATAATTGCTGCACATAATCAGAAATGAGCATGGCATAACAAGTCCATCTCATTACCTGGTGAGCTGATTAAAAAGAGCTGCAGAATGGCAAACTAAACAGACCCTAGAACAAAAATTAGGGGATAACTGCTTTCAAATTTGACATTTGGGGAGGTAAATCGGCGGTTTTACGGTCGGAAATTTCGTTTTACGGCGACGCGTCAGCGTCGCCGTAAAACGTAATTTGCGACCGTAAAACCGCCGATTTACCTCCCCAAATGACACATTTGATGCAGTTATCCCCATTCTAATGCATTTATTCATTTTTGTCTATTGAAAAAATGTACTATTTGCACAAAACGACAAGTGCTGTGAGCTGCGTAAAACCAAATGCCAGCCAATGAGAAGCGACGTTACGTGATGACGTCGGATTTGCGACAGTATATCGCAGAATATACCGTCGCAAATTTTTGACGTTATCCAATCAGACGTCGCGTTACATACGCGAGTGCATTAGAATATAGAGTATATGTATTTAGATCTAGGTCTATTCTGGTTACTGGGGTAAATATGATATTTTATTGTTTAATAGGATTTTCTGGGAAGAATGGACTGTACCCTTGGGGAGATTGTTGCATCGGGAAGCAGATATACTAACCGGCTTACGTAAGTACAACAGGATACAATACTTTATTAATGCAAAAAGACATTATGGCCCATGAACATTTATACAAATATAATAACATTGATAAACCAGATAGCAATGTTCATGATTATTTAATCCAGGTTTAAATAGTCATATTGATTTTGTGGGCTTAATGTCATGTAGATTGTCATGTAGATTGTTAGTAGATTGTTAGTAGATTGTTAGTTCTGCTTTCTGAGCTTGTGTAGATAATGGCACACTGCAGATAAACCAACCACTGAGTCAAATATATGTATTTTTTTTATTTCTTTGCGAAAACTGTCTTTGAAGTTTCTCTTGAGAGCAAATTCTTTCCTTTTAGATGAGACCCCTTTTCAGAAGGAAGGCAAAACAGGTTTGATGTCAGCTCCGTGGCTCAGTTGGATGCGTGTCTGGCTGGTGATCAGGAGGTTGCGGGTTCAGCCCCCGCCTGGTCAGCAACATTCTTTCATGGAGATCGATCATGAAATATTTTCTATGGTCATTCTCTCCCTTCCGCTGATTCAAGAAGGGCAGTTGTCAGTTTCTGGCAAAAGAATGTGCACAATACTGGTTAACTGTTTAGGAGACTAAGCCTGCCCAGTAAAAGTGTGGTTAGGTAAACTGAGCGCGCTCGACATGACCCTATTGGGTTGACTAAGCCGTAAAACCTCAACACAAACACAAAACAGGTTTGACAATGTATAGAACCAGCACAGTGGCTCAGTTGGTAGAGAATCCACTTTGTGACCAGAAGGTTGCGGGTTAGATCCCCTATGGAGTCATACCAAAGACTTAAAAAAAATGGTACTAGCTGCTCTTTCGCTTGGCGCTTAGCATTAATAAAGTAGAGCTAGGAATCAGGACAGATCGACCCAGTGTCAGTATAATGTGACTAGGTGGAATATGTCAAGTGTCTGGGGCGTGATATTTGAGCACTCGAAAAGTGACCTTTGAGCTCCTGCCACATTCAGACACTGTCGCAATATGACTGAAAGATTGTTGAACATGACATGAAGCCCAAATAAAACAAACAAACAAACAATGTATAGAAGAAAATGAGAATAATAAAATGATTTTACTATACTTGCATTTCTTTGGCAGGGAGATGAAAAATATTTACTTTTGTCTTTGACCTACAGTTTTCCCATAGCTCCAGATAAAGTGCTTTTTTCAGTAAAAAAAATGCTGATGTTTTTGGTCTATGAAAATATATGTTGTAGTACTCCTTAGAAGCGTCTAGTCGAGGCGCTTCTAAGGAGTATCCACAACATATATTTTTGTTGAGAAATAAGAAAAATATTATTTATGTAGATACCCTCTCTTATATGTTTTCTTGCTGCAGGCTGAAGATAAAACTGTTCAAAGTACATGATGATATTTATTACAATAACACAGATGTATTTGTATATGTGTTTTTCTATTTTCTTTCTACAGTGGGCCAAAGATTAACAGAGGTTCTATGATAAGTAAGTTCTTTTGCATATTTTTGTATCGATGTAGTTGGTAACTCATAGCTTCAGATAAGGCACGTTTTCAACTAAAATATTATTTTTTTTCTTATTGCTCCACAAAAAAGCACAAGTTATGGGAACTCATCAGTGGGGCAATTCAAAGAGTAATCTACATGTACATCATATCTTTTTTTCAACTGAGAAAAAAAAAAGAAACACATTTATTGGGACATACTGTAATCACCCTAAGTATTGGGACAGACAGGACTGAGCAAACAGTGTAGACCCAGACCAGACGCTGCAGAATGTACTAAACTGTTAGCCACTCATTCAGCAGGCTTTACAAAAATCAGTAGGTAGCAAAACAGACTTATTCAAATTTTAGGACAAGTATGGTAAGAGAGCAAGGTGTCCAGATACTAAGAATAAATACAGTACCACTTTATAGCTGTAATTTGCTTTTCACATGACTTTTTCTAGATTTTCCTATACTACATATTATATGACATGCTGTGCAGGAAAAGAGATCTTATGCCAGATACCAGATATATATGCAGTCATGTAATCTGATAAGACCCATCATTGCTCACATAAACTGAGAAGGCCCTGATCAGATTGAATAAGCAGGCTGGTATGGACCTTCACTGTTGGCATATAGGATAAGGGCTCTTTTCTTGTGTTGCAAATTTATTTTAAGCCTTAAAGTGCCAAGCACAGTTGTAACAGACAAGTCTTATTTTTTATTTCTTAAGAGAAAATTAGGATTGATATTTCGTGTGATTCATCTGCTAGGCAGACAGTTCACAAGAATTTTCAAGCCTAATTTTTCTCAAAAATAAGGCTGACAGTTCACATCAAGCCTAATTTTAGAATATAATGTTATTTGTAGCAGTGATTAGCACTTTAAGAGCTAACAAAAGTTTACTAAATGAATAGCAATATGATTTGGAGTCATTATGTCATACATGTATGAACAAGAAAGGACTAACTATGTTGTACGACTGCTAGCCAATGTTGTACGACTGCCCACTCTTTGTGCTAGTGATGCAGATGCATATGGGTTGGCACTTTGTTAAACCATTACGAAAACATGCCTATTCAAATAAATTGAAAAATTCACCGCCAAAAACAGAAAATTTCCAGATAAAATATTCTGATATTTTTCACATTTCTGCTCAAAACATAGATTGTGGGTACTTGTTAGAATTGCCTCACTGAGGCAGTTCTAACGAATACCCACAATCTATGTTTTTGAGCAGAAATAAGAAAAATAATGTATACCCTTGTAAACCCCAGTTTTACCATATAAAAGTGGGGTTTAAGGGGGTCAAAATTATATAGGTATGTTTTCGTGATGACCTGAACACATCATCATCTGTGTGCTAGTATAGTCTACATCTCCAGGTATTCTGAAAGCTAACAGTGAGGCCCCTCAGATAATCCCAGTTTGCTGACTGATCTGGTTCATTCTAGTTTTACATTTTCATGCATATTTGATCACTAGAGCTGTTTCATTACAAAACCAAGTGTATACACCATTTTGACACAAATGACCCTCATGGTTTATTGACACATTTTTAAACCTGAAATCATCATCATCGGACTGATCTGGGCATTGGTTGTATGCATGTGGAATAATGATTTTTTTTTTCTCATGGTGTGGCTCTTATATTTTTATGCCTCCAGCTTAAAAGAAATTGCTTTTGTGTCATTCATCCATCCATTTGTTTGTTTGTCTTGGTCTGTCCATCTGTTTGCCATGTTTCTTTTTTTTATTTAGTTATTTGAGCTAGGACCTTGATGAGCTTATTGGAACTGAGGGGTAGATCACCTGAGTAACTTTAGAAAAAAAAAAACAGATTAATTTTGTGAGTGTTATGTCCCTTTTTTAATTTGTCATTTTGAAGGGACAAGCATATAGTTGGGAGCATAGTGTTTTATAAACATACATTTGTAGTTATATCTTTATTCTATTTCAGTAAGTGCAGAAGAATTGAGCAGTTGCAAAGTAAGTAATCATTTCTCTAACCCAATTAGCTCCAGTGATGATTTAAAATACTTCAGATTTTAAAACTGCTGGTTTCAGAAGAAGGCTTCAACCCTTAAAGTGTGCAGAAAAATTGTAGCAGACAACATTTTGTTTTATTATTATTATTTTCAGAGAAAATAAGACTTTCATATGAATCATCTATTTGGCAGCCAGTTCACATGAATTATCAAGAACTATTTTCTTGAAAAACCACAAAGAAATCATAATGTCATCTGCTGCAGTTGTGATTAGTGCTTTAAGGGTTAATATGATTCTGACCCATTCAGCCATCCTTTCTCACACAATGTGTTTTTGATTTTTTTTTCCAACAAAATGTTCCTATCTCTTATGCATTACTAGTTTGGCAATATGTCTGCAGAAGTCTTATGGAATATGTATTGTTTTTCAGTATCAAACAAACAGTGTTTAAGGGAGTATACTGTCAGTTTGTCCATCCATTATGTCCATCTGTTTGTTACATTTTAATCTCTGCTTCTTATCTTGCTAAATGATTTATCAGGAGACAGTCATTATCTTGCAGGGAATATCTAATAAGCGCTGCTTATTGACACTTCTTGTTTCATCTGAGTTAATCAGAAGGTTATGCTTCTGTAAAATATCCTTTGGGAGTATTTATTAACATACCATATTGATGTCATAGGACTTTCTTCATTCTGACTTTGTAATAGTTGTTTGAACTTTATTCACATCTTCTTTTATTTAGATATAGCTCTCGATAATAGTTT
The DNA here is from genome assembly GCA_964016985.1 of Anodontia alba. Taxonomy (NCBI): domain Eukaryota; kingdom Metazoa; phylum Mollusca; class Bivalvia; order Lucinida; family Lucinidae; genus Anodontia; species Anodontia alba. Next base: position 97,166,306 of record OZ024828.1, read on the forward strand.
TTATCTTGGCCCATTTGTTCAAAGCATTGTTAGCGTAAAAAGCTTGTTAATGGCAAACTTGTTAACTGTTGTAGCTAAGGTATTTTCAAATACTTTGAAATTTGTGCTGCAAAATGTGAGTAGCTTTTGCAATGCAGAAGCTACTCATATTTTTTTCACCTAAAAATATCAACGTATTTGCCTTATTTCAAGATAGAAATTTTAATGTACTGTTAGCTAAAAACTTTAAGTTTTGAGCAACTGGGCCCAGGTATTTTTTTATACCCCCGACATATGAAGTATATGGGGGTTTATAGTTTTCACTTTTCTGTTCATCCGTTCATTCATTCGTTTGTTCGTCTTTCCATCACAGGGTCAAAGTTTTTGCATTAAATTTATATTTTGAAGACCCTTTGATGGATTTCATTCATATTTGGCATGATGGTAGATATAGATCTAAAGTTTTTATCAGATCCATCCCCACCCCTGTGGTGACCTTGGGGTCAAGGTCATGGACTTAGTATTTTCATAAAAAAGTCAACATTTTTTGTGTTTAAGTTTATATAGCTGTATCATCAAGACCCTTGAGGAATTTCATTTATATTTGACATGTTGGTAGATATCGGCCTAGAGTCTTACTCAGCATGATCCCCACCCCGGGTGTGACCGAGGTCAAGGTCATGAACTTAGAATTTTCATATTAAAGTAAAATATTTTGCATTTAAGTTTATATAGGCATATCATCAAGACCTTTTGTTAAATTTCATTATCCCCTAACTGAAAGGTTGAGCAGATATAGCTATCAGCAAGGAATCTGTTCATCTGTCCATCCATCCGTTGAAGCATTATTTGTTCATACTTTATTTTTGTCTTAGGGTCAAAGTTTTTACGTAAAAGTCTATAAGACCTTATATTATGAAGACCCTTTGATGGATTTCATTCATATTTGGCCTGATGGTAGATGTAGGGCTTAAGTTTTTATCAGCACCAACCTTATTCCGGGGGATAACCTTGGGGTCAAGGTCACGGACTTAGAAGTTTCATAAATAAGTCAAAATTTTTGTGTTTATGTTTATATAGCTATACCATCAAGACCCTTTGAGGAATTTCATTTATATTTTACGTGTTGGTAGATATAGGTCTAGAGTTTTACTCAGCATCATTCCTATGCCGGGGTATGACCTTGAGGTCAAGGTCACAGACTTAGAAATTTCATATAAAAGTAAAAAAAATTGCATCGAAGTTTATATAGCTATACCATCAAGACCTTTTTTGTTGAATTTCATTATCCTCCTACCAAGAGGTTATGGGGATATAGCTATCAGCATGTAATCCATCCGTCCATCCATCCATCTGTCTGTCTGTCGATAAATGCATTATTATGCACCCCATAACTCCTAACTACCCTTTGAGCTATTTTCAGGAAACTGTCAGGTTGTAGAGGGTATTTGGTAGGGGTGTCAGGTACAGGAAAGACAACTCTAACTGACTTGGTCCATAAGTTATCTCCCCTTGTCTCCAGAATTGTAAAAATTTTGTGTGAACCGTAACTTTAAAACATGTTAAGATATTTTCATGATACTTCACCAGTATGTAGAGGACATTGAGAATGACATTCTAACTGACTCCATTCTGCAGTTTTCTCCCTTGGTTATTTAAATCTTGTGCGGGCAATAACTCTAAAAATTCTTTAAGATATTTTTGTGATACTTTACAGATATGTAGAGGGCATTGAGTAGGCAGGTCACCTTAAAATTTTCATTAAAATTTATATAGCTATATTATGAGGACCCTTTTGTTGGTTTCATTAATATTGAGCATGATGGTATATATAGGTCTAAAGGTTTTCTTGGCACCATCCCCAAGCTGGGACATCGCTTTTAAGTCAAGGTCACAGACTTTTCATACAAATGTCATGTTTGCTTATATTCTAAAGACTGATTGATTTCACTGGTATATGGTGATAGTTATAGGGCTAAAGTTTTATTTAGCTCAATCCCTGTACCTTTGACCTTCAAGGGCTTCATATTATGGGTGATTGAAATTTTTCAATGTTATAACATATAGCATACAACTGCCATCTCCAGAGTCAAAGCTACATACTTTGTGCTCTTTAAAAAGTGGCGGTAGCGCTGGTTGGGGGTATATGTGCCCCACTTGGCACTTTGTCTAGTTATTTCTCTATGAAAACATATTTGTGTGTACTCACTGAGGCACTTCTGATGAGTACCCATAACATATATTATTATGGAGAAATAAGAATATATCAATACTTTTTTTTTTTTTCTTTTTTTTTTTTTTTGAGAAAAAAGCCCCTTTCCTAGAAAACTATGAAATTAGCATACATTTTCCCATAACCTAGTTCAAAATAGATACTGCTGTCTGCTGATGAAAAATGAAAAAAAAAAAAACAAACAAACTGTAACCTCTTTATAAGATTGTTAATCACGAGACAGTTTTGGATACAAGACATTTTAATGGTGGACCCCAAAAGTGTGGTATCCAAACCTTTATGTATAGATTATATAGCAAAATGACCATTTATGGCCATTTTTAACTCACTTGAACAAATTCTCAGGGAGAGCTATTGTAATCATCCTTTGTCAGTAGTCAGTCGCCGTTCTTCATCAACAATTAGTTTTGTTAACACTCTAGAGGTCACAGTTTTGACCCAGTCTTAATGAAACTTGTCAAAATGTTTGTCTCTGTAAAATCTAGGTCGTTTGAAACTGGGTCACTTGGGATCAAAAACTAGGGTCACCAGGCCAAATCAAAAAGAAAATCTTGTTAACATTCTAATGATCACATTTTTTCAAGAAATCACCATGAATCTTGCTCAAAAAGTTTGTCTTGATTATTTCTAGGTCAAGTGTAAAACTGGGTCACTTGGGGTTAAAAACTAGGTCACCTGGCCAAATCAAAGGAATTACGAGTTAACACTCTGGAGATCACATTTTTTAAGTAACCATCATGAATCTTGGTCAAACAGTTCGTCTTGATGATTTCTTGGTCAAGTTTAAAACTGGGTCACTTGGGGTCATTTATAAACCTAGGTCACTAGGCCAAATCAAAGGAAAACCTTGTTAACATGCTAGAGGTCACCTTTTTTAAGTGATCATCCTGAATCTTGCTCAAAATGTTTGTCTTGATAATTTCTAGGTCAAGCGCAAAACTTGGTCACTTAGAGTCAAACACTAGGTCATCAGGCCAATCAGAGGAATTTAGTGTTAACATTCTATTTGCTCAAAATATTTGTCTTGATGATTTCTAGGCCAAGTTCAAAACTGGATTACTTCAGGTCAAAATCTTGGTCACCAGACCAAATCAAAGGAAAGCCTTGTTGATACTCTAGCGGTCACATTTTTTAAGTAATCATCATTAATCTTTCTCAAAATGTTGGTCTTGATGATTTCTAGGTCAAGTTCAAAACTGGGTCCATATGATTAATATTTCATGGTCCAGGGACGTTGTTATGTTTTTTCCATTTAGGTCAGTTTCTCACTAACTTTTGGTCATACAACAGTGATACTTGACACCTGCATACATCTTAGCATGACCGTTTGATTGCAGTCATCCATATTTGACCTTGACCTATATTTCACAGTCCACTGACTGTGTTAAGTTTTTGCATTTAGGCCAGTTTCTCAGTAACTATTGATGCAATAGCCAGTGATACTTGCAACATGCATACATCTTAGCATGGCCTTTTGAGTGCTATCATCCATATTTTACCTTGACCTATATTTCATGGTCCATTAGGCATGCTAAATTGTCTTAGTTGTTTATGTACATCATGAATCTTGGTCAGAATGTTTGCCATGATCATTTCTAGGTCAGGTTTTCTAAGTGCTGTGATACTCAGGTGAGCGATACAGGGCCATCATGGCCCTCTCTCTTGTTCTATGTAACCTGCACATTTTTCTTTGGATACAATACGGTTGTTTAGCTAACACTATTTTGGCTTCGGATCCTAGCAATGGTGCTTTAAAGAGATTGTGTTGTAGTATGAAATATCAGAGCTAAATTGCTACAAAAATTGTTTTTATGTGGTGATAAAATAATAATCTCAGTCTTGATTTACAGGAACAGGTGATAATGCAGTTCTGTGCACACAAGTTGGATAAGAAAGATTTCTTTGGCAAATCAGACCCCTTTCTCACATTTTACAGAGCAAATGAAGATAACAGGTAGGTGCAGTATGATAAAAAAAACTTTCAATAAGGAATATTTTTAAAGCTTTTTCATAAGTCATTCTGAAAATACTGCATTAACTGTAAGTATTAGGACAGATAGGCATGAGCAAACAATGTAGACCCAGGTCAGATGCCACATAATGTTGATCAGGATCTACACTGTTTACCATTCATCAAGCAATTTCTTAGATGTGTCAGATAGTAATATGGATTTCTTCAAATGTTAGGACAAATATGGTAAGGTGTCTAAAATATTTAGGATATTTACCTGAAGTACACAAACAGGTAGGCCTGCTTCTGCAGGAAAATATATACTGTAAGTATTTATTAGAATCACCTCAATGTGAAATATTCATTAGAATTTCATTTGTGGGATGATTCCAAAAAGGAACTCACAACATGTTTTCTTGAAGAAGAATATTAGTATATGCTGCTTCGGCTCTGTAAATGATATAATACAATGATGAGATGATTCCACAAGGAACTCACTACATGTTTTGCTGGAGAAAAAAAAGGAAAATTATATACTAATATATGCTGCTTATCTACAGTATTGAAAATGTTACATTCAGTTCAGAGATCACCCTGAAACTACAGTAAAACCTCAGTGGCTTGAACATCTTTGGGGTCGTCGAAATTTATTCGAGACATAGATACTTCGAGCTGCTGAGGGTTAATTGTAGCACCAGGTCAGGAAGCAAATGTTGAGAATTTAGTAAATTCTTTTTGATCATCTATACAATGATGGTATGTTGAGAACTCACTAGAAATGCCTCAGTGAGGCAATTCTAATGAGGACATACAATATACAATAGGTGATAAAATAAGAAACTTCCCCTAAATATTTGTTTTCTTGAGCTATCAGAAGAATTTTGTAGGGACTCAAAAACGAGTTCGAATCATCCAAAGTAACGAGTCATCGATGTTTGAGCCATCAAGGTTATGCTGTATTAGAACTTTGTAGACTTTCACAATTTTAACCCTGAAAGCGCCAGTTGCAACAGCAGTAGATGACATTCTAAAATATGTATGTTTTTTCAGAAAAAAAAACAACAAAATTTGATGGGGCAGACAGTTCACAAGAAATGTCAAGCCTTATTTTCTCTGAGAAAAAACAAACAAACAACAACAACAAAACACACACACACACACACACACACACACACACACACACAAAAAAAAAAAAAAACACAGCAGAATGTTGTCTGCTACAATTTTGAATGGCACTTTAAGGGTTGAAAAGAAAAATAGAAAAATATGCTTGTGTTGTTGGGACTTGGCCAATGTACAGCTGGTCTGGATGTGTGCAGTTAACATAAAAGGGTTATCAGAATGTAATGTGTGCAATCTTTGTATGATTACAGTTATACAGTTGTACATAGAACAGAAGTCATAAAGAAAACATTGAATCCAACATGGAAGCCAATTACAATTTCTGTGAGGGCACTGTGCAATGGAGACTATGACAGGTATTATTGTGTGTTATTCTAATGGTAAAAAGTTCAGCAGATGACATTTTGAAATACTTTTCTTTCTTTTTTTTTGGTAGAAAGTATGCTTTGACATTTCATTCAAACTAAGGAGACAGTTTGCATGAAATGTCAAAGTTTATTTTCTGGAGGAAAACGCATAAATATCATCAAGTTTTCATCTGCCAAATTAATCCAGGGCCCAGTTGTTCAAAGCATCGTTAGCTTAACGAGCTCGTTAAGGGTCATTTCGTTAACTGTTTTAGCAGATTCAATACACAATATTCTGATATTTTTTTGCTGAAAAAATGTGAGTAGCTTTTGCACTGCAAAAGCTACTCACATTTTTTGAGCAAAAAATTCCAGCATACTTGCATATCACTGGATGTAAATTTTAACGAATCGGTCGTTAGCTTTGAACAACTGGGCCCAGAATGATAATGGTTAAGAAAAATTGACTTTGGAGCATATATGAACAGTTAAGATTCAGATCAGCCAATGATGATGCATAATCTGATAATGGCTTGCTGTTCATCAATAAATTCTTTAGTATCTTATCTAATGATTCCATACGTGGACAGTGAAGACCCTGATAGGGCTGCATAGATGCAAGGGCTCATCTGGCCCTTTGCTGTCCTAAAGGCATATTTCTCATGGCTCAATGATAATAATGGGTTATTGTTATCTGATTGGCTGATAATGTACATTCAGCATATTCTAAAAGGAATGACCCTTGGGTGCAATGAAAACACAAAGCTGAAAACAGCTGGGCCCAGTTGTTCAGACTATTGTTAGCTTAATGAGCTCATTAGTGGTCAAAATGTTAACTGTTCTAGTAAGTACAATATCTAATTCACAGGTATTTTTCTGAAAAAATGTGAGTAGCTTTTGCAAATGTAAAAGCTACTCACATTTTTTCAGCAAAAATATTAGTGTATATGCCACATTTAATGATCAAATTTTTAACATTATGTTAACTAACGACATCGTTACTTTTGAATAATGGGCCCTGGTGTTTTGTTTTCTGGGCCAGACTAGCTAGTTTCAGGCAAACCTTTCTGAAAGGCCATGTTTTCCGAATTTTCTTTAATTTTGAATGTTAGATTTAGATTCTACTGATACTGGTACATGGTTGACTTGGTGTGTTTCAGGTCTATCAAGGTGGAGTGCTATGATTGGGATGCAGATGGTGGGTAAGTTGATTTCAGTATCCTCTGTTGTGTTTGTCCTCAGGCAGCATGTGACAAGTGTTTTTTTCATGCTTTAATTCCATGCAGGGTCTTTTGCATTAAAGAACATGTATTTAAAAAAAAAAAACTTCAGAGAATGTTCCCATTTAAACTAAGTATTCAAACAGACAGACATAAGCAACAATATAGTTCCTGAACAGACACTACAGAATGCAGTATCTGATAGGATCTATACTGTTTGGCATTTGGTCACTAATACAGCATCTGATCAGGGTGTACACCATTTGCCATTCAACCACCCTCAGCCTTTATTTTATGGGCTTGTTCAAATTTTACAAGTATGGTTAAGGGTTAAGGTGTCTGAATATTAAGGGATAATGTAGTAGTAAATTCATTGGCAGTGCATGCAACTAATAGGCCCAGATCAAAAGTCTGGGGGCCATTTTTAGCTCGCCTGTACGAAGTACAAGGAGAGCTATTGTAGTCACCCCGGTCGTCCACGTTTGCGTTTGCGTTTGCGTTTGCGTTTGCGTTTTCGTTTGCGTTTGCGTTTGCGTTTGCGTTCCCGTTCCCGTCACACTGCGTTAAAGTTTTTCAAATGCTTATATCTCAACAGTCACTCCTTACAGAGGCATCAAATTTGGAACTTAGGTACCTTGGAGGGTCTTCTGAGATTCCAAGAGAATAAACCCCTGGGTTCATGCCCCTGGGTGGGGCTAGGGGTCAGAATCTAGGACACCTTTGTAATACTGTGTTAAAGTTTTTCAAATTCTTATATCTTGACTTTCACTCCTCATAGAGCATTCATATTTAGAATTTGGGTACCTGGACGAGTCTTCTGAGATTCCAAAAGAACATACCCCTGGGTTCATACCTCAGGGTGGGCCTTGGGGTGGGGCTAGGGGTCAAAATCTAGGACACATTTGTAAAATCTTATATGCCTACAGGTTATAGACACAACTGGTTATACATCAGCTAACTATGTGACATCGGTTTAAGTGTAAGAGAGTGAAGGTCATGGTGACCTACATTTTACGGTCCAGGTCACCTAGATTTCACGGTCCAGTGATTTTGCCTTATATCTTGAATACTATTTGTTGGATAAATGTCACACCTGGGATATTACTTCCATGTGACCCAATGAATGACCACTTACTATATCTAGGTCATTGTGACCTATATTTCATGGTTCAGTGATTTTGCCTTATATCTTGAATACTATTTGTTGGTTAAATGTCACACCTGGGATATTACTTCCATGTGACCCAATGAATGACCACTTACTATATCTAGGTCATTGTGACCTATATTTCATGGTTCAGTGATTTTGCCTTATATCTTGAATACTATTTGTTGGTTAAATGTCACACCTGGGATATTAGTTCCTTGTGACCCGATTATTGACGTCAAAATATATCTCTGTTGATGTGACCTATATTTCATGGTTCAGTGATTTTGCCTTAAATCTTGAATACTATTTGTTAGATAAATGTCACACCTGGGATATTAGTTCCTTGTGACCCGATTATTGACGTCAAAATATATCTCTGTTGGTGTGACCTATATTTCATGGTTCAGTGATTTTGCCTTATATCTTGAATACTATTTGTTGGATAAATGTCACACCTGGGATATTACTTCCATGTGACCCAAAGAATGACCACTTACTATATCTAGGTCATTGTGACCTATATTTCATGGTTCAGTGATTTTGCCTTATATCTTGAATACTATTTGTTGGATAAATGTCACACCTGGGATATTAGTTCCTTGTGACCCGATTATTGACGTCAAAATATATCTCTGTTGGTGTGACCTATATTTCATGGTTCAGTGATTTTGCCTTATATCTTGAATACTATTTGTTGGATAAATGTCACACCTGGGATATTAGTTCCTTGTGACCCGATTATTGACGTCAAAATATATCTCTGTTGGTGTGACCTATATTTCATGGTTCAGTGATTTTGCCTGATATCTTGAATACTATTTGTTGGATAAATGTCACACCTGGGATATTAGTTCCATGTGACCCAATGAATGACCACTTACTATATCTAGGTCATTGTGACCTATATTTCATGGTTCAGTGATTTTGCCTTATATCTTGAATACTATTTGTAGGATAAATGTCACACCAGGGATATTAGTTCCTTGTGACCCGATTATTGACGTCAAAATATATCTCTGTTGGTGTGACCTATATTTCATGGTTCAGTGATTTTGCCTTATATCTTGAATATTTGTTGGATAAATGTCACACCTGGGATATTAGTTCCATGTGACCCAATGAATGACCACTTACTATATCTAGGTCATTGTGACCTATATTTCATGCTTCAGTGATTTTGCCTTTTATTTTTATTACTATTTCATGGAGAATTGTCATACCTGGATTATTATATCTATGTGACAAAATGATTTACATACAAATACATCTAGGTCAGTGTGACCTATATTATATGGCTTAATGATAAAAATGTTACAATATAAAATGTACCCAGCAGGCGAGCTCGCTGTCCTCCGACAGCTCTTGTTATCCATTGATACCTTCTACAGTATTCAATATTGATGGACGGTGAAGACCTTGATCAAACTGTGTTAGTGCGCAAACTGATTTAGGCCATTGCTGTGTGCTTAGACCACAGTCTCTTTATAACACTATTGCTGGGATCCAAAGCAAAAACCCATTAGCTAAACAATGGTGTTGTATCCATACACAGAAGTATAGGTTATATAGAAAAATGTATAGATTATATAGAAAAATGACCGTAGATGCTTTGACCAGAACCTTTTTAAAACACGATTGCTTGGATCAAAAGCAAAAACCATGTTTGTTAAACAGGGGTGTTGTATTCAAACAAAAATGTTTAGAATATATAGGAAAATGTAAAGATTATATAGAAAAATGACCAAAGATGGTCATTTTTCTATATAATCTACACATTTTTCAAATATGTATAGATTATATAGAAAATGTATAGATTATATAGAAAAATGACCATAAACATGTACATATTTGAAAAAAATTATAGATTATATAGAAAAATGTATAGATTATATAGAAAAATGACCATAAATGGTCATTTTTCTGTATAATCTATACATTTTTATTTAGATACAACACTATTTTGGAGTCCACCTTTCAATCGTTTTATATATGAAACTGTCTTAAATGAACTGTCATATTAAGAGGTTCCAGTGTATATCTTGAAGACATCTTTTCACTTTGTGTGTCTCCCAGTGTAATAAGGTATTATTCATGAAGGTTTAAATTTTGCTAATTTTAGGGAAACCTTTTTAGCAACATTGATAGGTTTTATTAGCAGCAGATGAGTTCAAATACATTATAGTGGAAACCTTTTAGGCAATCTTTATGGATTTTATTAGCAGCAAATGAGTTCAAATCCATTATAATGGAAACCTTTTTGGCAACCTTAATGGATTTTATTAGCAGCATATGAAGGCAAATCCACAATGACATAATAGCATTGTTCTTGTACTGCAATGTTTAAAATATTACTTGTCCAAAATTTTCTTGCAGACATGACTTTATTGGTATGTTCATGACCACCTTGAGAGAGTTGACAAGAGGACCAGGGCCAGGAAATGTGTATGAGGTACTATGTTCAATCTTTATAAAATTGCTGTAAAGTTGTTCAATTTTTATCCAGGGCTTAAGATATATGTTAGAGGGTTGTTTTTCTATTTGAATACATTAGTAGTTTTCCAGTTTCTCTAGAAACATGTATTTAGTGAATCCTTATAAGGGACTGGATACACTTTCATGGGGTAACTGTTACACTCTAGAGCAATCAAGACAGAACCAGGGTGACTTCTTATTGATTAAGCTCCAGGTTGAGTAACACCTATTTGTATCACAACACAGAAACTCTAACACCGTTAGAATTTTTCATGATATTTCTTTTACACATATATATATATTTACAACATATATTATACAAAACATATAACTGTTATTCTCTTTGCATTGACCTTGACAATGATCACAACACGATCAGAAACGATACTGGTTTATAATTTGATTAATCTTGCTTGTCTAACTGAATTACAATTCCCAACCAAGTGCGTTGAATGTTGTCATGCCAATGAGAGTGCCCTCTCTAACTTCTAACACTAATGTTACGACCTATCACTCCTACCTTTGATAATATGCCTTGGCAGATTTCACATAGCTTGTAGGTATATATTCAGTCTCTGAGACAACTGCGTCAGGGAGTCGACTCACTGGCTCAGTGGTTAGAGCATTAAATTTGTATCCGGGCAGACCGGGTTCAAATCCCATGATAGGCAGGAAATTTATTCAGCTATGCTTTCATGTTGTAAGAAGGGGGCTTGTCTGGAACTGGACTTCACTTGGCCGAAAATGGTTCACATCATCATAAATGATGAGCTCCTTGAATAGAGGAAGTGTTACAGCCTATCACTTCTACCTTTAACTAATCTGCCTTGGCAGATTTCGCATAGTTTGTAGGTATAGAGCATTGGATTTTTATCCAAGCAGACCAGGTTCGAATCCCATGCTATGCTTCATTCCTTTGTTATGACTTTCATGTCGTAAGATAACAGTAACTAAAATGTGTACCAGTTATCTTCCACTTCTCTGAGTTTAGTTTATTTTATTTTTCTAATTTGATAAGACATTCCAACTTTTACTTTGTTTAGCAATTAATGCCTACTAAATTTTTCCAACACAGGTTTTATGGCACCAGATGCTCACTTTTTAAATATTCACATGATTTTATTTTACCGATTTTACCGATTCACAATGACAGCCTCTTTTCAGTCTAGACTGAACCTGCTGAAGGCTGTTACATCTACATCAGATGTTGGTCCCTTCCGGCAGATCCCGTCATTGAGGTATAAATTTGACTTTCCAGTGGTATTCACACCATAACCCCATACTGGGAAGGAGAGGGCCTAAACCTATAACGAATGAACATACCCACTCTCCATGTTTACCCGTGGAGTCTGACAGAGTCTTAACTGTTTGCCTGAAGGAAGTTAGGATCTTTAGCTATCAGAAGAGTAGAGTGACCAGTGAAATACTAGGATCAGATAGCCCAGATACTCAGGCTGATCTGAGTCTTTGCCTGGCATACATGTGCAGTATCTCACATTAATGCTTGTATATTTTTGTGTGAAGAAATGTTAAAATGTGACCTTGACCTATATTTTGTGGTTCACTGCCATTGGACTAGTTTGTATTATAAGGGTTGATGATGTTTTGACTACTTCTGCATCTAGCAACTAAGCTTGTCATCTGTAGTTGACCTTGGCCTATATTTCATGGCTCATTGATTTGGTCATTTTTTTTTCCTTAACTGTAAGAGTTATAGTTTTGTTTGCATTAGGAATAGAGTCAGTATTTTACTTTTTTCTTTACATATGATTTGATTTCATTTAACCCTTAAACTGCTAATGACAACTGCAGTAGATGTCCTTTTAAATAGTTTTTACTAGTTGTCAGAGAAAATAAGGTTGATATTTCATGTGAATTGTCTGTCTAACAGACATTTTGCAGGAAATGTCAAGCCTTAATTTTGCAGGAAATGTCAAGCCTTAATTTCTCTGAAAAGTAATAATAAAAAAAATTGACCTTCATCTACTACAATTTTGCTTTGCATTTAAAAAAATAATGTATATATTAGTGCCAAGCACCTAAAAGGGCTGCTTCATTGTACGGTAGATTTCCCTTTAGTTCGAACAGGTAAAAAATAAATATTGATCCGGGTGTTCGAATTATACGAAAATCAGTTTCAGAAAAAAAAAACACTGTTCGGACTATTTTAAATTGCGGAAAATCTCCCGATAAAAACTGAACGAGCATGATAAAAAAAAATCAATAACTAACCATCAGTCCCTGTGTGATGTGTCGACGATTTGAGCTATTTTCCCACTGTTGATTGAACTAGAACGTAACTCGCGGTATTTACCGATAATTGTTCATGGTTGTGCGAATTCCCTAACAATGGACTATTTTCAATAACAAAAACATTCTATGTCACTTTCTTCTTATCCTCAGAAAACAGTAGCCTGGTCATAATCATAAACAATTGACCTCACTCTAAACGTTCTTCAATTACAGAGTAACATTATCATTTTGATGCGGATAATTGTCTTTATTTGTAATAAGTCATCCGTATACTATGCATTTCAACATTCCTTAGACTTTGGTGCGGACGTGACACACGACACTTGTCTAAGGCGATCATCAAAAACCGTCTATAAAAACATCAAACTAATCGCTTGCATAACGGAAAGCGGTCATTGAAAAAAAGGTACCTTACCAACTAAAACAAAACAAACAAACAAAAAAATAACTATGATAGGGCAGCAGTTGTCGCATCCGCTTATTCCGGTCAGGACCAACAGTTTGCTTGACAGCGTTAACAGGACTTAGAAATGTTTTTATGCGCAGCCTGATTTAGGCCATCGTTTCTTGCCCAAGAAGTAACCATTTTGCGTTTCACGAGTCTACCGGAAAATCCCAGTGTTCTGACTAGTAAAAAGCGCACCTTATTAAAAACGCGAAAATTGCTGATCCAGACAAGTCGGCGCGGTCCGATAAGGGTCTAGTTTATTTATAGTGCATACTTACAAGGACAGGTATTCTTTACGCAAGATGTTAGCAGTTTTATTATTTTGAAAAGCCTGCGCAGCCGATCGGGTTGCGAATAATTCTTGTAAGATCCCTTTTTCTTTTTTCGGACATAGCATGGTAAGAACTAACATGCTTAAAATAGCACCTGCAGTCAGCTGGCGAAACCGTGTTAACACGGATTAAACCTTAAAGCGCCATTCACAACTGCAGCAAAAAAAAAAAAAAATCTTTTTTAATTTATTTCTATTTATTTATTTATTTATTTATTTTTTTTTTCAGAGAATAAAGTCTTGACATTTCAGGTGAATCATCTCCTAAGCAGATGCTTCACATGAAATTTCAAGACTTATTTTCTCTGAAGAATAAATAATAATAAACAACAAAAAAAATTTTGCTTGGCGCTTTATGGGTTAATATACAATCTAGCGCTGCCTTCTGTACAATTAATCCAAATAGCGCCAATCACAACTGCAGCAAAAAAAAAATAAACTTGTATTTATTTATTTATTTATTTTTTTCGGAGATTTTGAGTCTTGACATTTCAGGTGAATCGTCTGCAGCAGATGACATTTTGAGTTGTTTTTTTTTATTTTTCAGATAAACAAGTTGACATTTCATGTGAAATGTCCGCCCAACAGATGCTTCACATGAAGTGTCAAGAAAAATAATAATAAAGAATAAAAAATTCAAAATGTTGTCTGCTACAAAATGTGCTTGGCGCTTTAAAGATTATTTTCCATTCTACCGCATGCCTTCTGTACAGTTTAAACAAAGTCTTAGAGCGCCAATCACAATTGCAGCAGAAAAAATTCTATTTATTTATTTTATTTTATTTGTTTATTTTACTTTTTTCAGACAATAAAGTCTTGACATTTCATGTGAATTGTCTGCGAACGAAATGTCATCACTCATTTCTCTTATTTCACTTTTTTTTTTAAATAAATAAAAAAATCAAAACGTCGTCTGCTAAAATTTTTGCTTAGCGCTTCAAGGGTTAGTTTATAGTGGCAGTCAATCAGCTATAACTGTAAAGGCCCTCGTGTCATGTATGAATGAAATCGGAGCCGAAAACGCTTTGATGTTAACATAGGTTGTGAAGACATTTAACCTTTAAAGTGCCAAGCAAAATTTGTGGTATTTATTTTTTCTGTTTTCATAGAAAACAAGTCTTGTCATATCATGTGAATTGTCTACCAATATTGTCTATCAAGTAGACAATTCATATGAAATGTCAGGGCTTAATTTCTCTGACAAATAAGAAAAAGTAAAAAATGTTGTTTGCTGCAGTTGTGACTGGCGGTTTAAGGGTTAACGGAGATACAGATAAGTTGTTGAATTAGAAATGCAAGAGCGTGTAAAGGGCATTTAACCTTTAATGCGCCAATCACAACTGCAGCAGAAAACAGTTTTACTTTTAAGTTTTTCAGAGAACTAAGCCTTGAGATTTCTTGTGAATCATCAGTCAAGCAGATGCTTCACATGAAATGTCAAAACTTTTTTCTCTGATAAAAAAATAATAATGGCTAAAAAATAAAAATTTTGTCAGCTACAAATTTTGCTTGGCTCTTAAAGGCGATAATTATAAAGCGCTAATTCACCGATGCTAAAACACTGATTACCGGCTTTTCAGTGCATTTTGGTCTCCCGCTATTCTCTGCGGGTCTTTTCATTTCAGCGGACAGAAATTTATTTACTCTAAAACGAATTGGGCTTCTTGGGTGTAAAAGAAGAACTAAGGCCATCCTTAAACTTTTGTAAGTTTGCTGTGCTCTGACTGACCCGCAAAAATCGCCGCGACTCATTTGTTTTTCCCGCAATATCCGATTTTTTTTTTTTTTCCTCGGGGATCAACCTGGTTCTGTCCATTGCGGTTACTGTATTAATCCGCCCCGCCTATAAGTCTGTGATTTTTCCACAAAAAAAAAAAAAAAAAAAAAATGCCCCCAAAAACCAGACCCGTCTATATATCAAGATCTTCGGCCATATCGGTATTTTCGGCAAGTCCGGTGGTGCCACGTGGTCACGGAAAGTGCCGATCATCAAAGCAGGTAGAAAGCTATAATGTTTACCTTCGTCCATTGACAGAAATTTACTAATCCAGACTAATTAAAATCACATTATGTTCCAAAATGTTATCCATCCCCGAGGAACACTAAAACCAATTCGTTTTTTCCTTATAATGAACACGGGAAATAATGGCACAGACTTTTCGGATTGGTCCATTAGGTAAAACGGGTAAGGAAATTAGATGTAAAAAAAAAAAAAAAAAAAAGAAAGACTGAACTCTTAGCACTCCGGGCAAAATTACTTCAGAAAATTTTTTTCTGATGCATATATGTCCCAAAATCAGGTTTGACATTTCATGCAAGTTATCTCCAATGAAGACATTTTGCATGAAATGTCAAATTCAGTTTTCTTGGAAAAATATGATCAAGTTGTCGTCTGCTGAATTAGCCCACAGAGCTGTAAAGGTTAATCATATACATTTCAATGACACATTCACCAACTAGCCACAAGATTGACGGGTGAACAAACCTATGGCCATCAAAGGAATCGGCCACTTTTATAATCCCTTTGATGTTACTAGAAATTTGAACTGTGATAAACAGACCTTATTTTGTTCATACAAATTAATCGCAACCAGATCGGCTGCGTAGGCTACTCAGAATAATAAAACCGCTAATATTATACATATAGAATGTCAGGCCTTGTAAGTATGCACAATAAATAAAATAGACTTACCGGACTGCGCATATGAGCACATTAATCTGGATCTTCCTTTTTCATATTTGCGATAAGGTACTTTTTTTTGACTTGTCGGAACAGAAATATTGTAAGCCTGTCAGTGGGACGCTGCATGGGATTCATGCAGAGGTAGACTCATGATCCGCAAAATAGTAACTTACTTTTTGGTCAAGATACAATGACCTGGACCAGCCTGCGCATTGACTGTTTGAAACGACGCTCTGTTTCTAGGCCCTGCAAACTCTGTCAAGCTAACAGAGTAGGTCCTGATCGGAATAAACCGATGCGACACCCTGCCCTATTTTTGGCTTTTTTTTTTTTTTTTTTTCTACAATCGGTAAGATACCTTTTTTGGTTTCAGTATTTAATGACCACCTGCAGAATAGCAACGTGGAAAATTGTACCTTATAACCATTGCAAAATACAGAGACCCAGATGAGTCTGCGCTTTAAAAAAACGAATTCTGATTTGTTTTTAGGCTCTTCAGAATCAGCTTTACAAATTACATAAATTTTCAACTGCCTGCGAGAATGCGTTGACCCGAGTGCTTCGGTCACTATTTTGATCAGTCATATAAGCGGCGAGGTACTTTTGTTGGTGACTGCTTTCTTTGTTAAATTAAGTTTATTTTTTTTTGTGTGTGTGTGTAACAATTCATGTGTATCATTTTTTTTTCATCGGATTGCACACGGAAATTCGAGGTACGTAATGTTCATCAACGAACTATACATATACAGTTTGTGAATCGTACTTCACGTGTTCGAACTATTTAAAAATGAGTTTGACAAAAATACGTGACTGTTCGGACTAAAAGAGCAATTTTCGGGAGGTGATTTCAAAACAGTAAGGGGTGTTCGAATTATTCGTGTGTTCGAACTAATAGGAAATCTACCGTATTCTGATTACACTTGTGAGGTGTACTTGGCAGGAGAGAAAGTAAAAATGCCAATGTCCAGCAATCCAGATAGTGTGTCAGCAAAATGGCAAATAAAGTAATATGAAGTATGGTAGTTCTTAAAATTCCATACACCACTTTTACTGACAAAATGGCATATGCAGACAGTGCAAACCCAAACCAGGCTGCTTCTGAAGAATTAGTATGACCAGTGTGCACTGTTTGCCATTCCATCAAGTAGATTGTGAAACAAATGCATAAAATACAAAACTTAGTCAAAAAAAAAAAAAAAGGATAAAATGTTTGAAATTTTAGGAAATTTATTGTAAAAGAAATATAAACCTTTGGTAATTAAAAATGAGGTAAGGTAATGAGGATAGTAAGCTTAGTAAGTATACCTCCTGCATTTTTGGGTCTACATCATTTGCTGAGACATGTCTGTCAGAAGTTTAAGATAAATAGGGTAGTTATTACTTAACAAATGCTAATTAGCTAAACAAAACAAAACAGAATGAAGTTGATAGTAATCTTTGCATAGTTTCTAGAAAATACAATCTCTGACCCTGTGGTCACTTTCAGTTTGCTACTCCAATAAGCTTTGTACAGTACAGAAAAGATCAATATTTGATGTCATTTCAGTGTATCAGTGAAAAGAAGCGAAAAAAGAAGGGCTCAAAGTACCAGAACTCTGGCACAGTAGAACTGATGAATATACGAATAGAGAAGGTCTATACTTTCCTTGACTATGTTAGAGGAGGGTAAGTATAAAGATGAAATGTTGTGAGAGCAGGAATCTTATGCCATTTAGGAATGGCAAATGCTCTGGGCCCAGTTGTTCAAAACTAAGAATGTTGTTAGTTAACGTATCGTTAAAACTTTGATCATTAAATATGGCATATACCCTAATATTTTTGCAGAAAAAATGTGAGTAGCTTTTGCTACTCACATTTTTTCAGCAAAAATACCTGTGAATTTGATATTGCACTTACCAGAACAGTTTACATTTTGACCACTAATGAGCTCATTAAGCTAATGATGCTTTGAACAACTGGACCCAGGTCTCAGTTTTGCAGTTTGATCAGAGCTGTTATTGTTTGCTTACATATTCATTGGATACTCTAGATAAAAAGACATGCTGTTCGTGTATGACATAAAAAAAAAAAAAACAGAACTAAAAAAGCAAACCTTTTTCATATTACACAGCCCAAATATTTTCACTTTCATATTACACAGCTAAAATATTGTCACAGCACTTGCAATGTTGGAAAAAAAACCCAAAAAAACAAAACAAAAAACAACAACAACAGAAGCTGATGTTTCTGGTTTAGATGGGTATCCTATACTTAGAGAGGCTGTAGTGGAGTAGTGAGAGTGTTTGTACGTAGTGCTGTAGGTTGTTGGTTCAAGCCCATCTCAGACCATCAACTGTAAAACACTCTGTTCTCCCAGCTGTAAATTGGTATCTTTTGTGGCAAGGTCTAAGGCAGCAGAAGGAGAAATCTGGGCCCCACCTTATTAAGGGTCTTCTAATGAGTACCCACAACAAATGATTTTATGGAGAAATTGTGAAAATATCCCAGAATTATCAACAAATCCTCTGCTGGTTGTATAATCTAGCATATGCAGGAGGGAGAAATAAGTTATACTATATAAATATCTTTTTTTTTAATTTCAGGACACAGTTAAACTGTACTATCGCCATCGACTTCACAGCTTCCAATGGAGATCCTAAGTCTCCATCATCTCTTCATTACATCAACCCATACAGACCAAATCCTTACGCAACAGCATTACGAGCAGTTGGTGAAATCATCAAAGACTATGACTCGTATGTATCTGATATTGAACACATTTGTTGCTTGTGCATGGAATGGCAGATATTAGTAAGTTGTCTCCTTTGACTGAAAAGATAGATAATTTTGGCAAAGGGAGAGAAACCATCTTTGGTAAGGGAGATAGTAAAAGAATTCCTTTCACCAGTTTTGTTTTCTCGTTTATACAAGTTGTTAGTTGTTTAGGAAAGATAACTGACAGCTGTTACCCACTGAAGTTTGGGAATCGAGCGAACAGTGAAGATATTATTTAAAAAAAGCAAAACAACAACATCAAAAGAGCCTGAAAACAGAAAGAACTGTATGTCATTGACCCATAAAGCCCCAGACACAAATACAGCAGGTGCGATTTT
The DNA here is from genome assembly GCA_964016985.1 of Anodontia alba. NCBI lineage: Eukaryota > Metazoa > Mollusca > Bivalvia > Lucinida > Lucinidae > Anodontia > Anodontia alba. The sequence continues at coordinate 97,185,587 of OZ024828.1, forward strand.
TAAATTTATTTTTCAAAGAAAATAAGGCTTGACAGCTCATGTGACTCATCTAGCTGTGTTATTTTTCTGAAAAAAAAAAAAATAAATAAAACCACATATTATAGAATGTCATCTGTTATGCTTTAGGCTGATTTTGGGTATCAGCAAAATAAAAATACAACGGTAAATAGGTAGTCATTTCTGTTGTAAAATTGTTTAGTACATAATGTTTACCACTCTCTGGGCAAATTCAGCAGATGACAAATTGATAGTTTTCTTATTTTTTTCCAGAAATCAGGCTTTGACATTTCATGCAAATCATCTTCTAAGAAAACAAGCTTGACATTTCGTGAAAATTTGCATGAAATATCAAAGCCTGTCTTCTGGGGAAAAAAAAAAAAAATATGCAAAAAGTCCTCAGCTGAAATTATTATGCAGCATACTAAGTGTTAATGTGAATTGAAATAAAACAGGTGGTGCATCAGGAAAGATACCTGTAAACTGTATATTTCCTGTCTGACATCTCTTCTCCTATATGACAAATATGGGTCAGTTTGACATAGTCATAGATTCTCAGCAGTTTGGAGATAATACTTAACCCTTCTCTTGCTGAACACGACATGCCCTGTTTTAGCAAACAGTGTAGATCCAGATCAGTTGGCTTCTGAAGAAGCCAACTGATCTGGATCTGCACTGTTTGTCATTAAATATGTGAATTTTTTTCAGAAACACAGATAAAGTAATCTGATTGGCTGGAAATTAGAAGTGGGCATGGCACCTTAATTTATTCAGCAAGGCAAGGGTTAAACTAATGAAATGCAAGGTTTCATTTCTTGACAATCCTTTCATCCCTGAGTTTCTGAAGTGGACTCTTCTGTCCTTGAGTTTGGACATATCCACTGATGCCAATAGGGATTTCAGTCTAAACCCAAAACTGCAAACAGTGTAGATCCTGATGAAACGGCTCTTTATGAGCAATCTCATCTGTGTAGCTCTCCTCTGGATCTACACTGGTTTCTGTTTTGTTTTGCCAGGCTGAAAGGATTAAGTTAATATTCAGTTTGTCCATTTAATTTAAATATATCTTAGCCGAAGGCCTTACATCAGATTTAGTGAGGAATACATGTATTTTAATTGTATATTGCAGAGACCAGTTATTCCCAGCCCTTGGGTTTGGTGCTCGACTCCCACCTAATGGTATTGTGTCCCATGAGTTTGCCTTGGTAAGTCTTTGTTCTGCTGTTATTCTGCAACAAATGAGTCCCTCTGGCTAGAAATCAGTCTTATGATAAATGCAATCAGCATACATCAGCACACATCTGAGCAGTCTGATTTGGGTCTATGCTGTTTGCTAATATAATGTTTAAGGACCATATATTAAGTTAGCCGCTGTTTGCTAAGAGAATGTTTAAGCACCATATATTAGATTAGCTGCTGTTTGCAAATAAATTTTTTTTTTCAAGGAAAAGAACTCTATAAGCAATATGCTTTTGTTCCTATCCTTGTTATTGTTTACTCATATACTGTATATAAATTATGAGATGTGAAATGAAATAAATATGTTTAAACCAAATAAAATGTTTATGGGCCATCAATTAAGTTAGCCTCTGTTTGCTAATAGAATGTTTAATGGTCATATATTAAGTTAACCTCTGTTTTCTTATAGATTAAGGGCCATGTATTAAGTTAGCCCTTGTTTGCTTAAGGTCATGTATCAAGTTAGCTGCTGTTTGCTAATAGAACATTTAAGGGCCATGTAGTGACTAGAGAAGACACAGATGAGACTGCACAGATGCACATGCTGATCTGATCTGGCCCATGTCTTAAGATCAGGTGCTATGCAGAGAGGCTCATTAATAGCAGTTACAGACAACAGATGAGTGACATTGTCCTTGGTTCACTGAAAATAGAATTTGTCATATCATCCTGATATTCTCATGTGAGAATTAACCCTTGAAACCTCCAGCAAAATTTTCAAATATTATTACTTTTAGAAAAAAAATAAGTTTGACATTTCATGTAAATTGTCTACTAGACAGGCAATTCACATGAAATGTCAAACCTTATTGTCTCTGAAAAAAAATATTAAAAGTTAGAATGCTATGCTATAATTGTGATTGGTTTGTTAGTGATCCAGTTTTAAAACATAAAAACAATGTATTGCAACACGAGAGAAAGGTTAAGCCTTGTCCTGCTGAATAAATTAAGAGATACCACACCCTTTTCAAATTTTCAGCCAAATTACTTGATCCAGATTGTTGATATAAATTCACATACTGAATGGCAAACAGTGCAGATCCAAATCAGTTGATTTCTTAGAAGCCAACTGATCTGAATCTACACTGTTTGCAAAGGCAGGGTATATCCAGGCTTAGCAAGACAAGGGTTAAAACAGGTATTGTCTTAAAATCGCATACCGGTACACCATATTTTCTAATTGGTACTTAAAGGTTAAAATTGTTACTTCTGTTTCAGAATGGCAATCCCCAGAACCCCTACTGTACAGGGATAGAAGGTGTCGTTGAAGCATACCATAAATGTATAAGCTCAGTGCAGCTGTATGGGCCAACAAACTTTGCTCCTTGTATTAACCATGTCGCAAAGTAAGTACCTTCTGTTATTATGTAAGTGGTTTCATCAGTAAATCGTGCTTAACCTCTTGAAAATCAGAGTAGATCCAGAACAACCCACTTAGTCAGTCATGCAATCCAGTCAGCATCTATATTGTCTATGCCAGTGATCGGTTTAATTTAACTACATTGTATGTTGCCTAAGATCCACCTGTGATCCACCTGTGATGTCCCCTGTCCATCCGTCTGTCCGTCTGTAATGACACACCATTGCACCTAGACCATTTAAGCTAGAATCTCGAAACTTTCACAAGTGATAGCCTTTTGGATGAGGACTGGAGAAACACATACGGAATTTTGATGTAACCCCTGGGGGCAGGGCCAGCATGGTGTGGCCCTGAAACGTCCAAACTCCATTTTGTACAAACATTGTCATGTTGCATATCAAATCAAAGGTAATGAAGAGTAGAATACAGTGTGCAAAAATTTGCCCCGAGGGGGCATGTCTGGGGGTCACCAGAGGTCATAAAGTAGGATTTTGGGTCATTTTTTTGATTGTCACACAACTCCTTGTAGGCTTTTTTGGGCTAGAAACTATCACAGGTAATAGCCCTATGGATGAGGACTGGAGGAACACATTTGGAATTTTGATGTGCGCAGAGATATGTGATAGCGCTGGTGTGGGGATATGCGATGGCACCATCGACTTGTTCTAGTATACAAGTAAAATTTATTGGCCAGGTAGCTTGCCATGTCTGCCTAATAATCATATGCATATATGTCAGTTTCTCAGGAAGTATATAGGAGCATAGCTTCAGATAAAGTGCTTTTATGATCAGAAAAGTAGAGATTTTCTTATTGCTCTGTAAAACAATATGTTATTGGTAATTCCCAGTTCCCAGATAAGATATACGTATATACCTCATCAGGTACCAACAATTTGTTTTCATGGCAAAGTAAGAAATACAGTTGTTCAAACTAACAATGTTGTTTGTTAACATATCGTTACTACTTTGATCATTAAATATGACGTATATGCTAATATTTTTGCTGAAAAAATGAAAAGCTACTCACATTTTTTCAGCAAAAACAGCTGTGAATTAGATATTGTACTTACTAGAACAGTTAAGATTTTGATCACTAACAAGCTTGTTAAGCTAACGATGTTTTGAAAACTGGGCCTAGAATTCTCCCTGTTGTCTGGAGCTGTGTAAGAGTTGGAATCATCATATTTGGTACAAGCTTGCATTCTGAAGGCATACATCTATATTTAATCTTGATCTTAATTTCTTTTAAGGTCTGGTCAGGACAAATAGTGTCAAATTTATGTATAATTTCTTGAGTGCAAGGTAGCTGGTTGGTGAATTTTCATCAAACTTGTAGGAATACATCATTTAGACAAGCCTTTGAGATGATTAGAGTTATGACCTCATTTTTAATTAAGGTCAGCATAGAAGAAGTAGAATTGAATCCACGTGGCAGATTTGGTATGGGGCATTCATCCTTTTTTTTTTCTAAAACAGAGTTAGGGTTAGTAAGATGTGCCCAGATAAGAGTGACTATACGTCTTTGCAGTGGGTAGATATCCAAAAGCATTATCCTGTGGAACAGTTCTCAGATTTCATGGGAAATGAACCCTTGTGTACGCGGTAAGTTTGAATAGTAAAAGTTTAATTTTCAAAAGGACAAAATGTGAAGAATTCCTTTAGAGAAGCAACTAATTTTGCAAAGGGAGGCAGTCAAATTGGTTATTTCCTGTAGGTAAGGTGGTGAGGAAAGCTGATTGATTGTGCAGATTTTTAATGCTACCAGGCACCCGAAGCCACATAGAGGCAGCGGCGATTTTTATGTACATGTATTTGTACAGCCTTGCTTTCATGGATCACCCATGCACACGGTGCTGCTGTCTGTCACCAAGCGCCACCCTGTCCACTTTATACTCAACCCAGAGCACATCAAGTATGAGCTAGGCATACTAATGATCTGAAAATTGTCTCCACCCGAGCAGGATTCGAACCAACGATATGCTGCTTGAAAGTCAAGTGCGCTAGCCACTAGGCCACCCAGCCCACAAGGAAACCTGATATATTTAGTTTTCGTTTTAGTCTGCTTAATTTTTGAAAGGCTTAATTTTCAAAAAGAGAAAATATGAAAGATTCCTTAAGGAAGCAACCTTACTTATCATAGTTTGAATGGTGCAGAGATTAGGCCTCATTGTTTTTTTTTCTATTTCAAATTTTAAAATATTTACTGTACATTGTATTTCAGATTTGCTGCAGCTAAAAGGAATGGTGATGAATACTTCATACTGCTGATTATAACTGATGGAATTATAACAGATATGCCTCAGACTTGTGAAGCAATTGTTAATGTAAGTCTTATCATACCTAGTACTAATTTCTAAACCCCAGACATTACTATTCCTATATTTTCCTAAACATCTGTTCTGGCTGATAGGTATGGTGGGTGAAGCATGCTTACCAAGTAATACTTACTTTCCATGGATGCCTGATAACACTGTATTTATTTTGGGTCTATGTCTGAGCATTCCTAATTTTGTGTATATCAACTTAACGGTTTTATGAAATATAATTTTGTATGTTGACCTCTGACTCAGTCTTATCCTGCTTATCAAAACCTTTCTGGAAAATTATGCTGATTAACCTTTTCCTCTCTCTTGGCTAATTCGGCAGACAACCAATAGACAATATTTTTCTTATATTTTTCCCCAGAAAATAGGCTTTGACATTTCATGCAAATTGCCTCCTTGGAGACAATTTGCATGAAATATCTAAGTCTGTTTCTGGGAAAAATATTAAAAAAAAATATTACAAAATGTCTTCTGCTGAAATTTTTAACCAGCATGCAGAATATTGAAGTGGTAAGCTATAGTGGCATTTACTTTGTCCAAAACATATAGCAACATCAAATAAAGCCTGATTACTGATATAGACTTTTGCAGACAGAGTTTTATCAAGCTTAGTGCAAATATAAAGATATGTGGGAAGGTTTGTCACTTGCGAGAGTGAGACTCAAACGTGCAAGGTCAAGGTTACAGTTGCAGGTTAAAGATCCGACTATTATTAATGTTTATCTATTGTGTTATACTGCTCATCTAGTACCCATCATTCATATATTAATATTGCCAAAATTGTTTCAGGAGATGATTCATATTAGCTTTAAGCTTTTTATCAGATCCTGTACCATGTAATATTGTGTTATGTATGTATATGTGAAGAGTTCTAAATAAATACTGTTTAAACCAAGATCCGACTGTCATGTCTCCTCTATATTTCTGATACCACTGAAGGAAATTTCATCAAACTTGATGCAAGATAATTCACCTTTTAGCCAGATTTGCCAGAATTCTGATTTGCCCTTAAGTTGAACAAATTTAACTTTCAATATACCATCGCTGTCATGTAGATTATTTTCTATTTTAACATGAGACACTACCTGTAAATATTATGAAATAAAACATACCAAAAAGTTCCACTGCCCTTTCAACATCTTTTGGAAAGCCCTTTTTTGCCTGGCACTTTACATAGGAGAAATAAAGTTGCAAACTTTTTATTATTATTTAATGTTAAACCATTTGTCGTAACTTTGTATACACAAAGAGTTTAGTTCTAGTCATTGGTTTTACAAAAATAAATATTTTCATTTTTCCCCATAGTAAAAATGGCTGCAAAATTTGCAGAAATTAGTAGGGTAGGTAAAATTGAGGAAGCTTTTCAGCAAGTTCCTCTTGTTCAAACTTTCTGACATTTTTAACAATATTGTTATGGAACGTCAGTAATTTAAACTCTATAAAGAAAAGCAAAAAATGTTTTCTATTAAAAATTTTCCAAAAACAGTTTGATATAGAAATTGCATAGGTCAGACCCATTTTGGGCCATAAAATTAATTTTACTGTAAATATTTGAAAACTAAGCAGAGTAACAGAAAAGACAAATGATTTCTGATAAGAAATCAATGTTTTCATTTAGAATAAAATGCCAAGGGAAAAATGCCTTTCTTAGGGATGTCAAAAGCACAACATGTATTGTTTTTGAACCAATTGTAGTATTAACACTTACCACACTATGGGCAGATTCAGCAAACAACAAATTGATGATACATTGTATTTTTCTTATTTTTCCTAGAAAATAGGATTTGACACTTCATGCAAATTGTCACCTAAAGAGACAATTTGCATGAAGTATCAAATCCAGTTTTCTAGGATAAATATTTCAAAATGTCATCTACTGAAATGTATACAGAGCATGCAAAGTGTTAACACATCAGTTTCTTGTTTTTTAGCTATTCACATTTTGGATTTTCTGATATGTACTTGGAAAGAAGACTTATTTTTTAACTGCACTATGCATATTTGGTGTTAAGATTAAATTTTAATTGCATTTAATGAGCAGTTAATTTTATTCATTATACTTAAATGTATAGTTTATCTTTGAGACAAACACAGATTTGCTATCAAGTCAGTGTGCAAGAGGAGCAAATTCATGCCTTGTAGAGTAGATTCCCTTTCAGAAGGGAATCAAAACAAATTTTGATAGAGTTGTCTGTTTGGGAAGTATGTCCATTTCAATATTGTTGATAGATATAAATGTACATATTTAAAAAAATTCTGATGGAGGAATAGTATTTGCAGATTAAATGTACAGCAGTGCTAATTCGTCATGTACATACATATTGATACTTGGGGTTGTAGACCGGGCTTAGCTCCAGATAAGGTGCTTATTACAACCAAAAATTGGTGATATTTGTATTTCCCCTGAAAAACTTATGTTGTGGGTACTCATTACAAGCACCTTGTCAAGGTGCTTCCAGTGAGTACCCACAATATATGTTTCCATTGAGAAATAAGAAAAGTATTGTCCTGATACCCACACTTGTCAGGAGCTATGAAGCTGGGTTGTTTGCTATATAGTATACCATTTCTTTATTTTTACCAGGCTGCTTCCTTGCCAATGTCAATAATAATTGTTGGAGTTGGAGATGCTGACTTTGGGGGTAAGTTCTAATATATTGTAAACTATCATCTTCCATGGCTTATACTAAAATGAATCATGGAGTGATTTCTTTTGCACAACACAAAAACTGTAACTCTTGTCTAGTTTTGTAGTGATTCCCTTTTGAAATTTGACAATGTTCATTTTGTGTCTGCTCTATAACTTGAAAACCTTTCAAGATATTTTCATGAACTTCATAGAACTTCATACAAATGTAAATCATCATCAGACGATGTACACAACACAAAAACTGTAACTCTAGTCTACATTTTTGGAGTTATTCTCCTTTGAACTTTGACAATGGTCATTTTGTATCCACTCTAAAACTTCAAAACTGTTCAAGATATTTTCATGAAACTCTAGTTTGGGCTTGCAATGATGATAAACAATTAGTATGGGTAATTTTTCTATATGTGAGTGACAACTGAGGGGAGACGTATATGAGTGACACTGAGGGGAGACATACATTTTGTTTGTTTTTTTGTTAAAAACAGCTCTTGTTTCATTTTTTATATGCCCGTTTGAAAAACGGGACGTATTATGTTAACGGGGTATGGCGTCTGTCCGTCCGTAAACTTTTTTGTTTCTGGCTAACTCCTCCTACAGTTTACATCCAATCAAGCTGAAACTTGGTGTATAGTTAGACCATGATGTGGTGCAGAGCATATTGTTTCGGGGTTACAGTCCACCAAATGTTTGCAGAGTTATGCCCCTTAGAAAATTTCTGTAAACTTTTCATTTCCGGTTAACTTCTCTTACATTTTACATCCGATCAAGCTGAAACTTCATGTATAGTTAGACCATGATGTAGAGCAGCACATATTATTTCGAAGTTACAGTCCACCAAATATTAGCAGAGTTATGCTCCTTTGAAAATTTCAGTAAACTTTTCGTTTTCGGCTGATTCCTCCTACAGTTTACATCCGATCTAACTGAAACTTGATTTTAGTTAGACCATGATGTGGAGCAGCGCATGTTATTTCAAGGTTACAGTCTACCAAATATTAATAGAGTTATACCCCTTTGAAAATTTCTATTTTTCGTTTCTGGCTAAATCCTCCTACAGTTTACATCCAATCAAGCTGAAACTTCATGTATAGTTAGACCATGATGTGGAGCAGCACATATTGTTTTGAGGTTACAGTCCACCAAATATTAGCAGAGTTATGCCCCTTTGAAAATTTCAGTAAACTTTTCGTTTCTGGCTAACTCCTCCTACATTTTACATCCTATCAAGCTGAAACTTGTGTAGTTAGACCATGATGTGGAGCAGCACATATTGTTTCAAGGTTACAGTCCACGAAATATTAGCAGAGTTAAACCCCTTTGAAAATTTCTATTAATTTTTCGTTTCCGGCTAAATCCTCCTACAGTTTACATCCGATCAAGCTGAAACTTCATAAATAGCTACATGATGATGTGGAGCAGCACATATTATTTCGAGGTTACAGTGCACCAAATATTTGCAGAGTTATGCCCCTTTGAAAGTTTTTGTAAACTTCTTGCAGCAGCATATTGTTTAGAGGTAATAGTGTGCAAATTTTATTTTATAATAGGTATATTTTTTGCAAATAACTAAAGTTATGGTCATATGAGCAAGATATTGATTTTTTTTATTAGATTTGCAAGGAAATGTTGCCATTATTAAATCTTTATAAATACATTTATTACATGATACAGAATTAAGAAGCTTGACTAATATCAAAACTTATAAATATAATTCTTTTTGGATTTTTTTTTTTCTTTTTTTTAATACTCTTCTGAGTTGGCTCCCTTGAAGAACAAAAATGAAATCAGTATTAAACAAGTTAAAGGTTTACAAAAAAATTTCTTGCAGCATTTTTTTTTTTTTTTTTTGGGTTGTTTATTTTTGTTTTGTTTTGGTCTGATATTGAAGTATAGGAAAAACAAATCAGCCAACGGCTCATATGAGCTTATAATATAGCCATGCTTCTGTGGTGTGTCCTCCATCCAAAAGCACTTCTCCCTAGATGCAGCAAACTTCTCCCTATTTTCCCAGGAGGGAGAAGTCACTTCTCCCTTAATTTCTGGGCCAGCTTGGACCCTTAGGTTACAGTTCACCAAATGTCAGCAGAGCTATGCCCCAGTGAAATTTTTTAAATTTTTTTTTTTTGTAATTTCACTTACAGTTTATATCCAGAGCACTGATTTATACAGGAGCCAGTTTATGTGCTACATCTTATTACTTGCCACGGCATATAATGCCCCGCTTGGCGGAGCTCTTGTTTTTTTTTGTCTAATAAAGCATGAGATTATTCATGATTCTAATTATTCATAAAGAGATTATTCATGTTTCGGTTAAACTTTTTTTTCAGCAAAAACAGTTTAATGAGTTCCACAACATTAATATGAGTTCCATAACCTTTACCACTCTCTGGGCTAATTCAGCAGAATGAAAAACGGGATATTTTTCATATTTTTTTTTTTCCCAGAAATAGTCTTTGACATTGTCACTGGGGCATAGCTCTGCTGAATTAGCCCAGAGAGTGGTAAAGGTATGTATGTCCTTAGGAGACAATTTGCATGAAATATCAAACCTATTTGCTGGGATAAATATTATAAAATGTTGTCTGCTAAAATTTTTACCCAGCATGCTAAGCATTAAATGTATAAAAGAATTATCTGGATATTCCTCTCATCTGGGTGTATGATGACTGTGCAGGCCCTTACAGGTGACTAAATATAGGAAAATGTTGAATTAGTCAGTGTGGTTTTCAAGCTTTGTATCGTTTGTTTCAGCTATGGAGGTGCTAGATGGTGATGATGTCAGATTGTCATCGAGAGGGAAATACGCAGAGAGAGATATCGTTCAGGTACACTTCAAAACCTGCTTCAGGCACACCATTCTTGCCACCCACTCACACATGCATAATACCCACCTCCAGCTAATCTCACCATGTGTAAAAGCTATAGAAGAAGGAAAAAATGTTATATATGGACTTACAGCTGACCACAATATAGTTTGCATCAGTTATTGGCTTTCTTCCCTATCTGTCATTCTTTAGGAAATTGTCTTTTTCATTTGTAGGTACCAGGTGAAAACAAGCATTCATTAGACCAAACTACATAGACCTTAACATGTTGTATGTGTGTCACAGCTTTAGGGAATATAACATATGACATACATATATCATAATGATCATATGTATTTAGATAGAATTGGTTGAGCAAATAGTAAGGACTCATTCTGCTAGCACATTTAAAGATATTAAATATCACCAGGTAGACAATATAAGGGTCATTTTTTTTCAAATTTTAGAACTTATATAGTAAGGAGTAACAATGAGTATTTATAGTAATTATTAGGACTTCATACTCTTGAATTTTCTGCCATTTTTACAAGGGAGATAACTATTATGTCTTCCTTTTCCCTTCCTACACACTAGTCCCTTTATGAAAAGGGTTCTACTCTAAAAGGAAAAAGTTTGTGAACAAGGGGAGCAAGGTCTGCATTTAAAATAAAAACCCTTTCCAGAAGTGATGAACAAAAATGATGAATTTACCTGCCTTTAAAATGTACACATTCCCCTTAAATTTAAGTTTGTTCATTTTCAGTTTGTGCCCTTCAAGGAGTTCCAGGGCCGCCAGGGAGAAAATCCTGCAACAGTTCAAGCTCGGTTGGCAAAGGAGGTGTTGGAAGAAATTCCAGATCAGTTTTTGTCCTACATGAAATCACGCAATGTCAAGCCAAAACCACCATTACAGAGACAATTGACAATATCCTCTGTTCATTCCCTGCCACCTTCCGAATTATGAGGGAGAACTTTTGATTATGAGGAGTAATCTGTTTTGCTGTATTGTTCAGCAACCAAAGCTCTAGATAATTGGGCTGTGCAAATAAATAAATATTTTCACAGTTACACTGCAAAGATGAATTCATATTAGAATTACCTCAGTGCAGGAATTTTGAGTACCTACAAGATACAATTTCATGGAGAAATGGGTTAAATATGAGTTCATGTACTTTTTCACCTGAAAAATATATCCTGTCTAGATCTGTGGGACTTCATACTCAATTAACCCTTAAAGTGCCAATCACAACTCAAGCAGACTACAGTTTTAATTTTTTTTATTTATTTTTCAGAGAAAATATGTCTTGACATTTCATAAATAGGCTGGCCTCAGTCGTGCAGTCAAATGCACATCTGACTCAGGAGGTCACAAGTTTGATTCCCACCGGGTCCAGCAGCATTCTTTCATGGAAATTGATCCTGAAATATTTTCTACAAGCATTTTCTCACTTCCGCTGATTCAAGAAGGACAGTTGTCAGTTTCTGGCGGAAGAATGTGCACGAGTACTGGTTAACTGATTAGAGGACTAAGCCTGCCCAGTACAAGTGTGATTTGATAAACTGATAGTGCTCCACATGACCATAATGGGTTAACTGGGCTGTAAAACATGAGCACAATCAATCAGTCAAAATTTATGTAAATTGTCTGCTTGGCAGACAATTCACATGAAATGTCAAGACATATTTTCTCAGACAATAATTAAAAACAATAATTCAAAAAAAAAAAAAAAAAAATAGAATGTCGTCTGCTACAAAGTTCACTTGGTACTTTAAGGATTAAGTGCTTTCTTTGGACTAAATTTTTTTTTTTTTTTTAATATATTTCTTTATGAAAACTAGTCATGGAGAAATAAACCAAAATGTGAACCCATAACTCTTTACCCCCTTTTGTTGTCTGCTGATAACCTTTGCAAACAGTTTGGACCCAGATGAGGCCTGACAAAACGTCGGGCCTGATCTGGATCCAAATTGTTAGACACTCTGAAAAATATTTCTATATGTTATCTGCTGAAAATTTTATCCAGAGTGTCAGGTGTTAAGGTAAATGGATATACCTGATAGATTTTGCTGCCATTTTGTGAAGGGAGACCACTTTTGCAGACAGGAAGTTGACTTTCTAGTCTTTGAAACAATGAAAAGTAGAAACTGCTCTGTAATAGAAAGAATTTGCCACCTCTGGTAGACCACTTTTGCAGACAGGACTTTCTAGTATTAGAAACTTCCATAATAGGAACTACAGTCAACCCTCTATATACCCACACTCGATACAACGACAAAATTCGTTATAATGACAATTTGAATATAACGAAACCTTCGCTTAGGAGGTGACAGTTATTGAGATAGTCAATGAGAAAATATGCAAGTATATTTCATTAAAACTTCAAGCAACATGTGTTTTGGATACTTGTTAGAATCACCTCACTGAGGCAATTCTAACAAGTATCCAAAACATATGTTCTGTGAGGAAATAAGAATAAAACAGAATCTTTCTTACATATCATTCTGACCATTAAGGATTCTTTACAACAGCAAATTCATTATAATGCCAACAGCTTCGGGAACAAATGCTGTCGTTTAAACAAAGGTTCACTGTACTCTTAATGGAAAGAATTTGTCCCAAGTGGGATCAGTTTTTTTTCCTTTAAAGATGATCCTTAATGAGAAGGAGGCAAATATTTCCATGTCAGAGTTATTTCCATTGAAAGTGTATCCATTACTCTTGTTGGCATTTTATAACTTGAACTGTAACATATTCATTCTTTTTTTCTTTATCACCATCCCATAATGGTGGCAATGCCATTGGTCAGGAATTAAGAGACTGCATTTATACATATTTTATTACATAGACAAAACATTGGCTTTTCTCCGATACCAAAATACATGTTGTTACATTGAAAAGCATGATTATTTTTATCCATTTTAGAATTACATACATTTATAGAATATGACATTTGTTTGGGAGATTACAGGAGTTGAGTATTGGCATAGGAACATGTCACAAAATATTATTTGCAGAAACAGGTCCCATATCAGCTTGTGCAGTCATGCTGATTGATCAGAATCTCTCTGTTTAACCCTCTCAGCTCAGCAGATCAAAAATCATTTTGAAGATCCAGATCAGACAGCTTGAAACACATGTAGTTTTGATCTGTATGTTTGCCTTTCTGTTTTTTATACCCCTGATATATGAAATATGTCAAGGGGTATATAGATTTCGCCTTTCCTTTTGTCCGTTTGTTAGTATGTACTTTCGTTTGTTAGCTCACCTGAGCTCTGCTCAGGATGAGCTATTGTTATCACTTTTCGTCCGTCGTCCGTCCGTCCGTCCGTCCGTCCGTCCGTCCGTGCGTCCGTCCGTCCGTCCGTCCGTTAACATTTTCAAACGACTTCTCCTCTGAAGCCGCTGAGCCAATTTTGCTCAAATTTCATATGGAGCCTCCTTAGGGTGGGGGAACGAAAGATTGCTAAAATGGTCGCGGTCCGTCGACTAAGATGGCCGCCATGCCCATATATGGTAAAAACCTTTAAAAATCTTCTTCTCCATAACCGAGGATGCCTTGGGGCTGAATCTTTGCATGAATCATCGGGGACGGGAGGTCAACCAAAGTTGCTAAAAGAATTGTCGTACGTTGACGTTTGACCTTTTTACGGCAAGGTCAAGTTCGCTTCCCTATGCATTTATATGAGCTCTATACATTTGAATGGGAAAATTGTTAAGAGTTTCAAACGACTTCTCCTCAGAAGCCTCTGAGCTAATTTTGTTCAAATTTCATATGGAGCCACCTTAGGGTGGGGAAACAAAAGATTGCTAAAATTGTCGCGGTCCGTTGACCAAGATGGCCGCCATGCCCATATATGGTAAAAACCTTTAAAAATCTTCTTCTCCATAACCGAGGATGCCTTGGGGCTGAATCTTTGCACGAATCATCGGGGACAAGAGGTCAACCAAAGTTGCTAAAAGAATTGTCGTACGTTGACGTTTGACCTTTTTACGGCAAGGTCAAGTTCGCTTCCCTATGCATTTGTATGAGCTCTATACATTTGAATGGGAAAATTGTTAAGAGTTTCAAACGACTTCTCCTCAGAAGCCTCTGAGCTAATTTTGTTCAAATTTCATATGGAGCCACCCTAGGGTGGGGGAACGAAAGATTGCTAAAATTGTCATGGTCCGTTGACCATGATGGCCGCCATGTCTATATATGGTAAAAACCTTTAAAAATCTTCTTCTCCATAACCGAGGATGCCTTGGGGCTGAATCTTTGCATGAATCATCGAGGACGAGAGATCAACCAAAGGTGCTAAAAGAATTGTCGTACGTTGACGTTTGACCTTTTTACGGCAAGGTCAAGTTCGCTTCCCTATGCATTTGTATGAGCTCTATTCATTTGAATGGGAAAATTGTTAAGAGTTTCAAACGACTTATCCTCTGAAGCCTCTGAGCTAATTTTGTTCAAATTTCATATGGAGCCACCTTAGTGTGGGGAAACAAAAGATTGCTAAAATTGTCGCGGTCCGTTGACCAAGATGGCCGCCATGCCCATATATGGTAAAAACCTTTAAAAATCTTCTTCTCCAGAACCGAGAATGCCTTGGGGCTGAATCTTTGCACAAATCATCGGGAAGGAGAGGTCTACCAAAGTTGCCAAAAGAATTGTCGTACGTTGACATTTGACCTTTTTACGGCAGGATCAAGTTTGCTTCCCTATGCATTTGTATGAGCCCCATACATTTGAATAGGAAAATTGTTAAGAATTTTATATTTCTTCTTCTCTGAAGCCACTGAGCCAAATTTGCTCACATTTCATATTGTGCCTTCTTAAGTCAGGGGAACGAAAGATTGCTAAAATGGTCGCGGTAGGTCGACCAAGATGGCCACCATGCCCATATATGGTAAGACCCTCTAAAAATCTTCTTCTTCAGAACTGAGGATGCCTTGGGGCTAAATCTGTGCACAAATCATCAGGGACAGGAGATCTACCAAAATTGCTGAAAAGGTTATCGTACGTTGACATTTGACCTTTTTACGGCAAGGTCAAGTTTGCTTCCCCATGCATTTGTATGAGCCCCATAACATTTATATGGGAAAATTGTTGAGAATTTGACGACTTCTCTGAAGCCACTGAGCCAAATTTGCTCAGATTTTTAGCTCACCTGAGCATGAAGTGCGCATGGTGAGCTATTGTGGTCAGTCAATGTCCGTCGTCCATCATGGGTCATGCGGCGTGAACAATTGCTTTAAAGGCCTACTCTTCCTACACCCCAGGGCCAATTGACTCGATACTTGGTAGGAAGCATCAGGGTGAAATGTAGATAAAAAAAAATAGCTAAAATCGTTCCGATCGGAAATCCAAGATGGCCGCCATGGCCGCCATCTTGAAAATCTTTTTCGCTTCTTCTCCTGAACCGAAAGGCCAATTGACTCCAAACTTGCTAGGAAGCATCAGGGTGACTTGTAGATCAAATATAGCTAAAATCGTGTCGGTCCAAATTCCAAGATGGCCACCATGGCAGCCATCTTGAAAATCTATTTTTCGCTTCTACTCCGAAACCCAAAAGCCAGTTGACTCCAAACTGGTTAGGAAGCATTGGGGTGACTTATAAATCAAAAATAGCTAAAATTGTGCTGATTAGAAATCCAAGATGGCCACCATGGCAGCCATCTTGAAAAGCTATTTTTCGCTTCTTCTCCTGAACCGAAAGGCCAATTGACTCCAAACTTGCTAGGAAGCATCGGGATGACTTGTACATAAAAAATAGCTCAAATCGTGCCAATTAGAAATCCAAGATGGCCTCCATGACAGCCATCTTGAAAATCTATTTTTCGCTTCTTCTCTTAAAACTAAAAGTCAATTGACTTGAAACTTAGTAGGAAGCATCAGGGTGACTTGTAGATCAGAAAATAGCTATAATCATTCCGATCGGAAATCCAAGATGGCAGCCATCTTGAAAATCTATTTTTTGCTTCTTCTACTGCACCGAAATGCCAGTTGACTCAAAAGTTGGTAGGAGGCATTGGGGGTGACTTATTTTACTTGTAACGTTTAGAAAATTTCAGCATTTTAACCTTGTAAGCAAGATATTTCAAAAACTGTTTAAGCCATTGCCTTGTCATAAGAGTATTGGAAAAATGTTGCATGCCATCTGCGTATCTGCAGTGGCGGTTTCACTCAGGTGAGCGAGTTGTGGCCCGTGGGCCTCTTGTTCATCTTTCCATCACATTTGTGGAACTAGGGTCAAAGTTTTTGCGTCAAAGTTATAAGATCTTACATTATAAAGACCCTTTGATGGATTTTGTATATATTTGGCATGATGGTAGATATAGGCCTAATCTTTTACTCTGTGCCATCCCTACTCAGGGGCATGACCTTGAGGTCAAGGTCATGGACTTGGAATTTTCATATAAAAGTCAAAATTTTGGCACTTAATATAGCTATATTATCAAGATTTTTAATGAATTTCACGTATATTTAGCATGATGGTAGATATAGGCCAGAGTTTTACTCAGCATGATCCCCACTCTGAGGTGTGACCTTGAGGTCAAAGTCACAGACTTAGAATTTTCATATAAAAGTCAAAATGTTTGCATTTAAGTTTATAAAGCTACATCATAAAGAACTTTTGATGAATTTCATTTATATTTGGCATGATGGTATATATAGGTTTAAAGTTTTACTCAGAGAAGTTCCCGTCCTAGGGTATGATCTTGAGGTCAAGGTCACAGACTTAAAATTTTCATATTAAAGTCAAACTTTTTGCATAAAAGTTTACATAACTATATTATCAAGACCCTTTGATTGATTTCGTTAGTATTTGACATGATGGTATATATAGATCTCAAGTTTTTCTCAGCGCCATCCCCCGGCTAGGGCATGGCTATGAGGTCAAGGTCACAGACGTTGGTTTTTCTTACATTTGTCAAAGTTTTTGCTTATATTATAAAGTCTCTGATCGATTTCATTGGTATATGTTATGGTGATAGTTTGGTGTAAAGGTTTATTTGACATGATCCCTGCACCCGTGCCTTACCTTTGAGGTCAAGGTCATGGGCTTCTCATAATGTGTGACTTAATTCTTTCAATGTTGTATTAATAAAGCATATAACTGCCATCTCCAGAATCCAAGCTACATAGTTTGCACTTTTTAAAAAGAGGCGGTAGCACTGGTCGAGGTATATATGCTCCCATTGGGCACTTTTTCTAGTTATTTATGAATGGCATCTTTAGTGCAATAATGGACAAGCCCAAAACTCAAAATTGGAAAAATTTGCTTCAGAAACTTGGGGTGAAAGGGTAAATTTAGATTCATCTTATCTTAAGGGTTTTTGTTGCAATTGACAGAGGTCCTGACTGCTTTAGCCATGCCCACAAGCTGGTAAGGACCATCCTTGTTTGCAAGGGGTATTATGTAGATTTTTTCTGTGTCTCAGCTCATTCCCACTGACATTAGCATTTGGATACTCTATTTACTGTAAGTACTCAGACAGATAGACCTGTGCAAGTAGTGTAGAACCAGATCAGATGCTGCAGAATGCCATGTTTGTCTGATCAGGATCTATACTGCTACTCATCCAGCAGTGTTTAGACATAGAGGTAGGCACATGGATTTGTTTAACTTTTAGGACAAATTTGTTAAAGGAGTTAAGGTGTCCCAATATTTAGGGTTAACCCTTGTCCTGCTGAACCTGGATATGTCCTGCCATTATTGAAGAAGCCAACTGATCTGGATCTGCACTTTTTGTCATTAAGAATGTGAATTTGTATCATCAACCTGGATCAAGGAATCGGACTGGTTGAAAATTAGGAGGGTGTGTGGCATCTTAATTTATTCAGCAGGACAAGGGTTAATATGGTAGAATGAAACTCATATGATGTGCAATGCATGAAACGAACATGAGCAAACAGTGAAGGCCCGGGGGAATTCAGTTTAAGGATTTATTGTGCCATAGCTACAGAATTTGTAAGTGAGCAAGGAAGATCATATAAAATGTAAGAATATGCAGACTGATCTGGACCTTCATTGCCCACATATAGGTCCTTTTCCTGTATTGTGCAGTCAGTATTCATCATGTTTATACTCAGGCCAGAGTTTTTTTTATCTTTAGGTTTACGGGAAATTGTAGGGAAATTAGATAAAAATAAAATTGGAAATGCAAATTTTATTTTCCAGAGGGACTAAAATCGTAGGGTAGGCTCTTCTGTAAACCTAAATATAAAAAAAAAATGTGGCCTCATTTTATATTGATTTTTTGTTTTGGTTGTAAACCAGTTTTTATTTTAAATTAAGATCTGAATTTTTAGCCGTTCATGTTGAAATTTATATTGTGGCTTCATATCTGTGAATCTGCATGGAGTTTCTATTTTTTATGCCCCAAGCAGGATAGTAGTGGGATATTAATTTAATATTATATAATCCAGCTGGATGTCCATGTTTCCATTAATTTGTTAACCCATTTATGCCGACAGTGTAGACCTGGATCAGACGCCGCATTCTGTGGAGTCTGATCTCTCTACACTGTTTGCCAATATCCCTTTTATGGGACACTAGGCTTAAATGGGTTAAACACACAAGTGATACCATCATGGGACTAATTGGCCAACCCATCAGGGCATGCCCAATAGATGGGCTGCTTGGTGCCTCTGCATCAGTACTGCTGGTAACTTAGGCAGGACCCAAGTTTGTCATTGGATCATATCAGGTAGAAATCCCACAGATTTGGAGGCAACACCTCAACATGACTGAAACATTGTTGCCTGGGATGGTTAACAGCTCAATCAATATATCATGAAATTAATATTAGAGTTAGTGTTGTTTTCTTGTCTTTTGTAGCCTTTTGTTTGTTGTCAGAAAGTAATACAGTATACCACATCCATCATACATACATACGTGCATCCAGCTGTTAGTTTGCCTTGATCTGATAACTCCTTTTTAAAAATGGCATTGATGGATCTATTCCAACACAGTAAATGTTAAAATTCAATTTTCATCGGCCACTTCACATTCTTTCATCTGATTCAAACAAACTTCATAAGGCAGCTTAATGCCAATCAAAGACATATATCTTTGGAATTTACATGTCAGTTCTGACCATATGCAGTCCCTGGTAATGGTTAAAACTCGCAATCTATCAGTTTATGTTCTGACCGTATATAAATCAACATTTTTTTCACTTTATCTAAGGAGACTTGATACACCTGACAGATGTTCAGCCATTTGTTAACTCTTTCCCTGCTAGTGGTGACTTTTGTTGCCTGCTGATAATCTTTGCAAACAGTTTGGACACAGATCAGGCCCGACAAAATGTCGGGCCTTATCTGGATCCAAAATGTTTGACACTCTGATAGTATTCCTGAAAGATTTTTTGAAAAAAGTTAATTTAAAAAAAAAATCCACAGACAACAAAATAGCATGCAAATTACCCAGCATGCAAAGAGTTAAATGTAGATACTTTTGTAACTTCCTGTTTGCTTTCCTGGAGAGTACTGAGAACCGATTGTGTCAGGACTGCTGATTGGTGCAAAAAAGGCGGGGAAGCTGGGGGTAGTTATTTTATGTAAGGTGGCCTGTGATTGGTTAGTAATAAAAGTGAATTGAAACTTGCTACTCTCTTTGGAAGATAAAAATGCTTGTGTGTAATTCAATGATTATTTCAAAGAAATAAATGTTTCTGTTTGCTGGAGCCATAATAAGAAGTGGTGAAATTTCAGAATCTCAATTTTTGATATCTGCTGAATTAGGGGTTGCTACATTTATCCTTCAAAAAGTCTCCGAAAGTCAGATATCAGTGGTGTTTCTCTTTATTGACTCCTGTTTTGCAGTGTGAAGCCAGGTTTTTAAATTAAAGCAAACTTTGGAAGCCCAGCCATTTCCTGAAAAGAACTGTCTACTAGAATTATTATGGAACTCTAAAAGAAACATAATTAGTTCCTCGCACTGTACACATCAAGCCCCTTCTAAATAAAAGATCTACTTTAACCCATTGTAGACTGAATGAACTCCCCCATACTGTATATTGGAAGATTCCAAATTCAATTTTAAGTATGTCAGGCAATATGATTTAGATATTCTGAGAGAAAAATGGTTAACTATTTGCAAAGAGTGGAGACCCTGATCAGATGCCGCATTCTGCAGCATCTGATCTGGGTCTGCACTGTTTGCCAATTACCCTTTCAGGGGTCTCCAGACTACAATGGGTTAAAAGGCAAGAATTTGCTTCCTTGAGCAAATTTTCCTTTTAGAGTAGACAAAACAATAGGAGGGAGGCAAAACAATTTTGACAGAGGTGTCTTCCCTGCAAGTGTATTCATTCCCCTTAAGCAGAAGTCATTCAGTTACCTTACACATTTGACTGAACACAGATTGATTTCAGCATAGGCTGTTATTCATTGATTCTGACATGAGTATCGGGAAATGTATTATTCATTGATGGTATCATCTTAGCATTGCTTACTCACATTTCAAGATGTATAGGCCAACCAAATTGACCTGTTGCTTTGACCTTTACATTTAAATATTCATACATCTACCGTACAATTCAGGCGTGACAGAAAATTCTGCATTCCTTATGAGACAGATATTTGCTCACTTTTACAGACATCACCTGTTTATGCAGTAAATATATAAATATTATAATCAAAAGGCCAAAGCAACAGATCAGTTTGGTCAGCCTATACCAGTAGTGCTTTAATTATATTTTGCTCATGTGACAATCCCTTTTATGCACCAGTTATTTGTAGCCATATCCCTTCTTTGCTCAAGGAAAATGGCTGGGGTTATCATTTCATTTCACAGAACCTTACACAAGGGCCGTAAAAAAGGTAAAAGCCCCATTACTTTCCTAGCTATTTATTGCATTCAATAAAAGTCTATTACATGACAACATCTTTATAATACTATTGCTAGAATCCAAAGCAAAAACTGTGTTAGCTAAACAAACAGGTTGTATCCAAACAAAAATGTTTAGATATAGAAAAATTACAATTTATGGTCGTTTTTCAGTATAATCTATAGATATAGAAAAATTACAATTTATGGTCATTTTTCAGTATAATCTATAGATATAGAAAAATTACAATTTATGGTCATTTTTCAGTATAATCTATAGATATAGAAAAATGACAATTTATGGTCATTTTCCAGTATAATCTATACATGTGTATTGTTTTTGGATATAACATTTTTGGGGTCCACCTTTAAACCATTTTGTTGCTGAAACCGTCTTAGTCCAAAACAGTGTTATAATGAACCGTCTTTGTTGTGATGATGCTAACCCATTGTATACTGAATAGACTCTCCCATACTATATATTGGAAGAGTCCAATTTCAATTTTAGGTACGTCTGGCTATGAGATTTACATATTCCTAGAAAAAATGGCTAACTATTTGCAAACGATGGAGACCCTGATCAGATGTCGCATTCTGCGGCGTCTGATCGGGGCTGCACTGTTTACCAGTTACCCTTTTACGGGTCTGACGACTACAGTGGGTTAAGGTAAAAACACTATAGCTTTCCATGACTATTCCCTGCTTGGCTGCAGATTGGATGTGGAGATGGTGTGCAGTCAGTGGTTTCAAATGTCAGGTTTATTACTTGTACATGTATATTGTTATTGTCATTATTACATATACATACATGTACATCTGTTATGTTTTAGATATCTCTTTGAATTTTTTTTTGTACTCAAGAGTGCATATTTTTGCATAAATGTGAGAAATGAACAACCTTTTTGTCCAAAGTTGTAGTTAATCCATCCATTTATGATATAATTAATACTGACAGATTTTTCACTGTAAGAATGACTGTAAAATGCAGAAATGTTCATGTATAGTGAAGGTAGTTTTGAGGCAGGACCTTGTGTCTTGCAAAATATTGTAAGATTTCATTGACTCTGTAAAGCAAAATAACAACAGCAAAAGTAACTAAATGAATAAATAAATAAATTAAGTGGGACTTCAAAAGCTCTAACCTTGATGGCTCATTTACCCTGGCTGACTAGAAATAATGCCTGGTCCCTACAGGTAGTTTAACCCTTGTCATGCTGAATAAATTAAGAGGCCATGCCCACTTCTGATATTCAGCCAATCAGATTACTTGACCCCCATTGTTCATATAAATTCATATACTTAATGGCAAACAGTGTAGATCCAGATCAGTTGGCTTCTTCAGAAGCCAACTGATCTGGATCTACATTGTTTGCAAAGGCAGGGTGTATCCGGGTTCAGCAGGACAAGAGATAAGCAGATACTAGCCATGGATGAATGGAGATCCCTCTGGCTAGAACTACATTTTGTGGTCCCAAGCCTGTTTGAGCCATTTAAGTTCTACTGTAAATAAATACGTAAAGTAAAATAAGTAAATAAAATGACGCTTTGAGAATTACCAAGATCTGTTACATAGAAAATGTTTAGGTCAGAGACCATTTTTGGTCATAAATTTAAAGGAACAAAGTGCTTGTAGAAATTGCCAGAGACTTGTTATCATGTATTATTTTTTATCACTGTTGATCTTGCTTTCATTGGAATAAAACACTGAGTGAAAACAGCATATTTCCAGGAGATATCCTAAACACAATAGTTTATTATGCTCCCCGAAGAATTTCGGGGGAGCATATAGTCGCCGCTTCGTCCGTGCGTCCGTACGTCCGTGTGTTCGTGCGTCCGTGCGTCCGTCCCGCTCTTGTCCACGCAAATTCTCGGAAACTGCTTGTCGGATTTCAATGAAACTTCATGGGAATATTAAGTATCAAAGGTGGATGCGCATATCACCTGCGTGTTCTGGTTCGATGATTTTTCCAAGAGTTATTGCCCTTTGATGAGTTCTGCATGAATATATAGGGTACTGTTCGTGTCCACGCGAATTCTCGGAAACTACTAGTCGGATTTCATTGAAACTTCATGGGAATATTAAGTATGGAAGGTGGATGTGCATATCACCTGCGTGTTCTGGTTCGATGATTTTTCCAAGAGTTATTGCCCTTTGATGAGTTCTGCATGAATATATAGGGTACTGTTCGTGTCCACGCAAATTCTTAGCAAATACTGGCAGAAATTCAACGAAATTTTAATGGAATCTTAAGCAGCAATAGGGGATGCGCATATTGTTCAATCTTTCTGGTTAGATGATTTGTCACAGAGTCATGCTACTTTGTTTAAAGCTGCAGTGTAAGGTCACTGGCTATTTTTAGAAAAGAATTTGTCAACACTCTAGTGCCTACATTTATTGATGGATTTTGATATAACTTCAAACAAATGTTGGGTATGATAATATCTTGAGCATGTTTGACATTCAGGGTCCTGGGCTCAAGGTCAAGGTCACTGTGGCTATTTTTAGAAAAACTTTGTTTTTGCTCTAGTGCCTAGATTTATTGATGGATTTTAATATAATTTCACAAAAATGTTGAGTATGATAACATCTCAAGCAATTTCAATTTCCAGTGTCCTGGGCTCAATGTCAAGGTCACTGCAGCTTTTAAATATCTTGAGCATGTTTGACATTCACCTGCGTGTTCTGGTTCGATGATTTTTCCAAGAGTTATTGCCCTTTGATGAGTTCTGCATGAATATATAGGGTACTGTTCGTGTCCCCGCAAATTCTTAGCAAATACTGGCAGAAATTCAACGAAATTTTAATGGAATCTTAAGCAGCAATAGGGGATGCGCATATTGTTCAATCTTTCTGGTTAGATGATTTGTCACAGAGTCATGCTACTTTGTTTAAAGCTGCAGTGTAAGGTCACTGGCTATTTTTAGAAAAGAATTTGTCAACACTCTAGTGCCTACATTTATTGATGGATTTTGATATAACTTCAAACAAATGTTGGGTATGATAATATCTTGAGCATGTTTGACATTCAGGGTCCTGGGCTCAAGGTCAAGGTCACTGTGGCTATTTTTATAAAAACTTTGTTTTTGCTCTAGTGCCTAGATTTATTCCTTTCATTTATTCCAACTTTTATGTTGCTGATGTTTGTATGACAGTGCCTTCAGGCAAGCTTATCTGTCCACCAACAGGTTTTGTGATACTCCATTTTGAAGTACAGTGAGTATACACAGTATACCGCTCTTTATCTAGGATAATGTTTCCTGTTCCGACTATTGCATGTTCGGGGAGCATCCATCGGTTTCACCGATATTCTTGTTTAATTTGTCTTCCTCTAGTTCAACCTCATTTCTTCCCCAGTATTTCCTCCTGTTCTGATTGTGTGTATGCAATGTAAATCACTAGAGCTGAACAATCACAAATGTTTAACACTTAGTACACTATGGGCTAATTCAGTAGATGATAAATTGATGATAGTTCTCTTATTGTTCCCACAAAATAGGATTTGACAGTTCATATTGAGCCATATTATCTGGATCTACATTATTTGCCATCCTGCTTGTGATTTTTTCAATCATCCTCATTTACTAAATGATGGCTGTCAAATGCAAGTTGAAGAGTCCATTTTTAGATATTTAGGGGTGAAAGGGTTGTGATGTCGAGAAACTGCTGATTATTGTGAATGTATGTATGTACTTGTATCATTTTAGTAATCAGATAGCATATACCTCACTAAAACACAGTGTTACACATGTATTTCTTATAAACTGTGATATTACTCATGTATTTTCCTGGAGCTTTTACATATTCCTGTATTTTGGTGTAAACTTTACCAGCCTAAGGTAGAAATTGCAAGACTCACAAGTAAAATGTTAATTTTCACTGAAATTATGGCCAGGGTAACATATTTACCCTAAGTATTCAGACTATCAGGCCATAGCAAACAGTGTAGATTCTGATCAGATGCCACATTCTGTAGTGTTTGATCAGGGTATATCTGTTCATCACTCATCAAGCAACATTTAACCCTTGTCCTGCTGAACCTGGATATACCCTGCCTTTGCAGACAGTGTAGATTCAGATCAGTTGGCTTCTGAAGAAGCCAACTGATCTGGATCTGCACTGTTTGCCATTAAGCATGTGAATTTATAGCAACAATCCAGATCAAGTAATCTGATTGGCTGAAAATTAGAAGTGGGTGTAAACATCTTAATTTATTCAGCAGGACAAGGGTTAAACACATCAACAGGTAGTGAAAAGGATAAATATTGGCAGGTCACTCACAAATTTAATCCAGGTCCTACTGGTATGTAATATGCCCTGCCTTTGCAAACAGTGTAGATCTACATCAGTTGGCTTCTGAAGTAGCCAGTTGATCTGGATCTACACTAACAATTAGTGTGTGAATTTGTATCAACAATCTGGACCAAGTAAACTGACTGGGTAACAATGAGAAATGTGCATGACATCTTCACTTATTCAGCATGACAAGGGCTAAGATAATGCCCCTTTGGCTTTATTCAGTTTGCAAGTGGTTCACTGGTGTTTACACATCAATAAAATCCATAAAAGCAAAAGACATTCCTATACTGTTCTGTAAATAAATCATGTATCATTTTTTGTCATCTGAATTTGCCTTGAATGTAGTTATAGGGAATAAATCACCCCTGTATAAAACTGTCCCCAACTATGTATCAGTTTATTGCTAATCTAGTCAGCCAGTCATAGGTTAGAGTAAGCCTCTGATCTGGTCAATAGTAGGCAAAAAAAAGAACAAAACAAAAAAAAACAAAAAAAAAAACTGATAGTAGCTGGGGTCAGCAAGGGGAAACTGTGCAAAACTACTTATTTGTTATGCAGGATGGCAGTTGAAATAGACTCAGAGTTATAGATAAGGTATTGTTTTTTGTTTTTTCAACCAAAAAGTATTGATATTTTCTTATTTCTCTTTGAATACATATTATTGTACTCATTAAGAATTTATTCACTTCTGATGACTACCCACAACATATTTTTGTTGAGAAATAAGAAAAAAAAAAAAAAAAAAAAAACAACAAAAAAAAAACCCAAAAAACATTAATCTGGATATCTCTTATGTAGAGCTCTGAGATTGGAAAAGTATGTGAAATAATCAAGGAAAAAAAACAAACAGTGCAGTAATTTTATGCACATAATGCATACTTTATTTACATAGAAAAACAAAAACAAAAAAACTCAATTTTTAAATCAGCAGTTTAATCTGGGTTTTGGTTGCATATTGGCATTTTTACAGCATCCCAATATGCACATCTAAATTATATGGAGATATTTTCATGAAAAAAATATATACTTGTATAAATGCATCTCATATGGTGTTTATATACATATTATAACTTGTCTTATTTACATATGGTATTTTCATACCCAGTCGTACCCAATCCATATCTTTTTAGCTCACCTGAGCCGAAAGCTCATGGTGAGCTATTGTGATAACTCACCGTCTGTCGTCGTCGTCGTCGTCGTCGGCGGCGTTGTTGTCGTCGTCGTCCGGATGTCCGTCTGTCCACAATCTTTAAACAACATCTCCTCCTAAACCACTGGTGGGAATTTGACCAAACTTCACAGGAATGATCCTTGGTTAATCCTCTTTCAAAGTTGTTCAAATGGTTCCGTTCCATTGCATATTGAGGTCACAGGAGCTAAAAATAGATTTTTTAACTAAAAACTTAAAAAATCTTCTTGTCAGAAACCACTGGACCGATTTCCATATAATTTTGCAGAAATGTTCCTTTGGTGACCCTCTACCAAGATTGTTCAAGCCATTTGGATTCGTCAAAAAACATGGCCGCCAGGGGGCGGGGCTTATTTTCCCTATATTATCTATATAGAAAACTTTAAAAATCTTCTTGTCAGAAACCACTGGACCGATTTCAATATAATTTTGCAGAAATGTTCCTTTGGTGATCCTCTACCGAGATTGTTCAAGCCATTTGGATTCGTCAAAAAACATGGCCTCCAGGGGGCGGGGCTTATTTTCCCTATATATCTATATAGAAAACTTAAAAAATCTTCTTGTCAGAAACCACTGGACCGATTTCCATATACTTTTGCAGAAATGTTCTTTTGGTGATCCTCTACCAAGATTGTTCAAGCCATTTAGATTCGTCAAAAAACATAGCCGCCAGAGGGCGGGATTTATTTTCCCTATATATCTATGTAGAAAACTTTAAAAGTCTTCTTGTCAGAAACCACTGGACCGATTTCCATATAATTTTGCAGGAATGTTCCTTTGGTGATCCTCTACCAAGATTGTTCAAGCCATTTGGATTCGTCAAAAAACATGGCCGCCAGGGGGCGGGGCTTATTTTCCCTATATATCTGTATAGAAAACTTAAAAAATCTTCTTGTCTGAAACCACTGGACCGATTTCCATATAATTTTGCAGAAATGTTCCTTTGGTGACTCTCTACCAAGATTGTTCAAGCCATTTGGATTCGTCAAAAAACATGGCCGCCAGGGGGCGGGGCTTATTTTCCCTATATATCTATATAGAAAACTTAAAAAATCTTCTTGTCAGAAACCCCTGGACCGATTTCCATATACTTTTGCAGAAATGTTCCTTTGGGGATCCTCTACCAAGATTGTTCAAGCCATTTGGATTCGTCAAAAAACATGGCTGCCAGAGGGCATGGCTTATTATCCTATATATCTATGTAGAAAACTTTAAAAGTCTTCTTGTCAGAAACCACTGGACCGATTTCCATATAATTTTGCAGGAATGTTCCTTTGGTGATCCTCTACCAAGATTGTTCAAGCCATTTGGATTCGTCAAAAAACATGGCTGCCAGAGGGCATGGCTTATTATCCTATATATCTATGTAGAAAACTTTAAAAGTCTTCTTGTCAGAAACCACTGGACCGATTTCAATATAATTTTGCAGGAATGTTCCTTTGGTGATCCTCTACCAAGATTGTTCAAGCCATTTGGATTCGTCCAAAAACATGGCCGCCAGGGGGCGGGGCTTATTTTCCCTATATATCTGTATAGAAAACTTTAAAAATCTTCTTGTCAGAGACCACTGGACTGATTTCAATATAATTTTGCAGAACTGTTCCTTTGGTGATTTTCTACTAAGATTGTTCAAGCCATTTAGTTTTGTCAATAAAAATGGCCGCCAGGGGGTGGGGCTTATTTTCCCTATATATCTATATAGAAAACTTAAAAAATCTTCTTGTCAGAAACCACAGGACCGATTTCAATATAATTTTGCAGAAATGTTCCTTTGGTGATCCTCTACCAAGATTGTTCAAGCCATTTGGATTTGTCAAAAAACATGGCTGCCAGGGGGCGGGGCTTATTTTCCCTATATATCTATATAGAAAACTTAAAAAATCTTCTTGTCTGAAACCACTGGACCGATTTCCATATAATTTTGCAGAAATGTTCCTTTGGTGACTCTCTACCAAGATTGTTCAAGCCATTTGGATTTGTCAAAAAACATGGCCGCCAGGGGGCGGGGTTCATTTTCCCTATACATCTGTATAAAAAACTTAATAATTCTTCTTGTCAGAAACCACTGGACCAATTGCTATATAATTTTGCAGAATTATTCCTTTGTGATTCTGTACCAAGATTGTTCAAGCCATTTGGATTGTCAAAAAACATAGCTGCCAGGGGGTGGGGCTTATTTTCCCTATATATCTTTATAGAAAACTTGAAAAATCTTCTTGTCAGAAACCACTGGACAAATTTCATTATAACTTGGCAAAAATGTTTCCATGGTGACCCTGTACCAAGATTGTTCAAGTAATTGTGATTCGTCAAAAAACATGGCCGCTAGGGGGCGGGGCTTATTTTCCCTATGTATCTATATAAAAAACTTTAAAAATTTTCTTTTAAGAAACCGTTGGACTGAGTTCAATGTAACTTGGCAGGAATGTTGCTTTGGTGACCCTCTATCAAGATTGTTCAAGCCTTCATGATACATCAAAAAACATGGCCCCCGGGGGTTGGGGCTTATTTTCCATATATATCTGTATAGAAAACTTTAAAATTCTTCTTGTCAAATACCTCCTGACTGATTTCAATAATGCTTTAGTAACCCTCTACCAAGATTGTTCAAGCAATCCTGATTTGTCAAAAAAACATGACTGCTAGGGGGTGGGGCTTATTTTCCCTATAGAAAACTTTAAAAATCTTCTGGTCAGAAACCTCTGAACTGATTTTAATTTAACTTGGCAGGAATGTTCCTTTGGTTACCCTCTGCCAAGTTTCTTCAAACTGTCATGATTCATCACAAAAAAAAAAAAAAAAAAAATGTCCCTTAGGGGGTTGGGCTTTATAGCGATATAAAACACTTTAAAAATCTTTTTGTCAGAAACCACTGGACCAATTTCAAAATAACTTGGCAGAAATGTTCCTTTCAAGATTAAGTCAAGTCATGATGTGTTAAAAAGAAAAAACATGGCCTTGTGTGTTGGGGGTGGGGGAGGAGGGGGCTGTAAAATTTATACATAAATCTTAGAGCAGTGAACTTGGCTGAATCTTCAACAGTAAGTATGCAAATCTGTTTGATCAGGTGAGCGATATAGGACCATCATGGTCCTCTTGTTTTTCAAATTTTTCATGTAGTAATAAGATTGAGGTATATGAGCCATGTATTTACCTGTTTACACAGTTTTGCTTAGAGTTCCTCAACTGGAAACGTGACTTCTTGTTCATCATGAAAACATACCTACATGATTTTTACCCCCTTAAAGCGCACTTTTATATAGTAAAACTGGGGTTTACTGGGGTATGCATTATTTTTCTTATTTCTGCTCAAAAACATAGATTGTGGGTACTCATTAGAACTGCCTCACCAAGGCAGTTCTAACGAGTACCCACAATCTGTGTTTTGAGCAGAAATATGAAAAATATCAGAATTTGTATCTGAAAATTTTCATTTTTTGGTGGTAAAGTTTTCAGTATATTTGAATAAGCTTGTTTTATACTGGCATTCCTGCACACCAAGCCCTTCTGAAAGGAGGTGGGGGGCCTCTGAAAGGAAAGAATTTGCTCCCAAGGACAAGAGGAGAAAATTTTTTCCTTCTTAAGTAGACTCCTTTTCAGAAAGGAGGCAAAAATATATTTTAAAAAAGTTGCATCTTCTGAAGTGTATCAATTAAGTCATGTGCCATATTTTAGTGGCCTAAATAAACTTACATTAATCGTTCTGATCAAACAAAGGAAGTTTGGATATAGCCACAACTAAGTCCACAGTGAGGATTCTGATTGTACTAAGGCAGTTGTGGATATAGCCACAAACACTTCCACAGTGAAGATTTCTGATTAGACCAAGGCAGTTGTGGATATAGCCACAAATAAATCCACAAAGGAAGTTTTGGATATAGTCACCAATGAGTCCACTCTGAAGGTTCCGATCAGTCCACAAAAATTAGCCACAAGCAAACCCGTAGAGAAAATCTTGGTTATTAAACTGATGAATTTTTGGATATAGCAAAAAAACAAATCCACAGTGATGATCCTGATCAGACTGAAGAAGTGACTGAGAAAGATTTGGAAAGATTTTTTTTCACTCGGCATTTTATTCAAAGTGAAAAACGTTTGTTCTGATTATCACTTACGTCATACCTATTTCTAAATCCCAAATATTTCCCCTAAGTATTGTATTTCAGCTTTGCATGTGTCAAACTACTTTTAAATCAACGCTATCTCGCCCATCATTTTCAGTCCCTAGATATATTTTTCCAGTTGTACTACTGCATATCTCGAACTTGGATTAACCCATAAACTGCCAATCACAATTGTTGTCTGCTTTGCCATTTGCTTGTGATTTTAAAAGTCATTTCTGCAAATAGTGTGGGCCCAGATCAGACTGCTCCTTTAGTCTGATCAGGGTCCACGCCATGTGCCTGTATGCAAAAATAGGTTTGAAAAGTTTGCAAGAATATTCAGCAGACAACATAAAGAAAAAAATTAAAAAATGAATGATGCCGTCAGTCGTTCAGTTAATGAAAATCATTGATAGGTCTTGATAAACAGTTAGTTAGTACTCACAATGCTTTAATTTTCCTGTTTGTCCAGGTAATTAAAATCAACACAATCAAATGGCTTAAATTCCTCCATCATGAAATCACATGTGTATCGAGTTGAATTTGACATGCGGTGCTCAACCTTTGATTTCAACATGGTCTCGTGTCTTTGGTTGGTAAGGTAAAAGGTGGTCCCTAATACTGTTATGGAAGATTAGCCAGTGAACTTTCTTAAATTGATTAATTGGACATACTGGTCATTAGGGTAAAAATTGAGTACTGTCTGTCGGACCAATATAACCTGCATGGTACAAACTATAAATGTGTGACAGGCAATGACTCAGATCAGCCTGTGCATCAGACTAGCCATGTCTGAATCATCAGACCAGACCAGCTATGTCTGAATCTTCCCTTGTTGCTCTTTAGTTTGTTCTTAGGGAAGCCAAGAGAAGGCTCATGCAAACAATGAAAATTTGTGTGCATGCAGGCTGATCCGAGTCTGTCAGACATGCGGTTTTCTAGTAGGTTTTGGCATGCACTGGCTCAAATAGTCAAATCATGTCGGTACTATTATTAACCCTTCCGACCTTGTAGACTGGTATGGATACTCACACAATGTAGATCCAGATGAGACAGATCATAATAAGCTTTCTCTGCAGGATCTTCAGTTTCACTGTGGTCTGTCTACACCGGTAATTTTCGTTTTGTCCTTCCACCGGTGTTACAGTAAAAAAACGTTATCTTCAAACATTTGCGAAATATGGTTACTGTTGTGATTTCTTTTGTACTTTCTTAATAAGTTGAGAACAAAAACTCATTTTTATTTGCAGAAACCATGAAACTTTGATAGTTTTAAGCTCTAAAGTCTTATAAAAACGAAAACTTTACTTGTACGGTTTCGTCAAAAATGTCCAGTTTTGTCAATGACGGACTTTATTTTATGGCGAAACCGGCCATTTTTCACGAAACCATAAAATTAATGCTTTTAATTTTATTTTAAAATATTTAAAAGCATTAATATATTGAAACTGCATGTTTTCTAGACAGAAGGGTAATATTTCTCATTCACAGTTAACTAAAATATAAAATAAATCACAGAATATTTCATATTTTCACACTTCTAAGATTTGATTTGTTTATGGTGACACTGGCGGAAGGACGAAACACAAAAATGCCAGTGTAGATATACTACAGTGAGTTTGCCATGGTGAAAAATTTGTCTCTGTGCAGTGCGGGTGATAATCCATACTAGCTTGACATATATCTACTGCTACCTGACGTTGTAAGTGTTGTATGCACATGCAGAAACCAGTCAATTTGTTTTGTGAGGTGAAATAATCCAAACTAGTTCATGATGTATAGCTATGACTACCCAACCTCGTAAGTGTTGCATGCAAATGTGGAAACCAGTCAATTTAAAGCTTTTATGGAAAACCAAATTTGCAAGAATTAAAAGATAGCAAACGTGAGAAATCTGTCGTTTTTAATTAATTATTGATGTTTTAATTCCAAGAGAGCCATTGCTTATCCAAAAACAAATAGTAACCGTGCAATTTGCAGTACATGTAAATGTTTTTTTTTTTATATAATAGAATAACTATATACATGTGCCTTCCAAGCACATTAGGACAAACAGTTGGCTCCGTCATACACGACATCACACTTTGCGTATCTCAAACTACTGATAACTGGAACTTTTTTATCAGATACTTTGAAGTTCGAGATAATGAGCTTCGACTGTACTGACTGTACTGACCCTAAATTAAATGGTATGGCCAGTAAATGGTAGTCTGATGTATGTAATTTCTATATGTAATCTTTTTTATTTTCTTTTTTAAATTTTATTATACAGGATTTTTTTTGCTTTTCTCCACTGATTCTTAATTATTGAAGACAGTACTGTGAAATTTCTGAAAAGTTTGAACATGTGAAACTTGCTGAAAAACTTCAGTCTACCTACCCTATCATTTTTGCATAATTTGAAGCCATTTTTATTGTGAGAAAAATGAAAATATTCCAGTATTTAAAAGCAATGAATAGAATAAATCTTTAAGTACAAAAGAAGTTATAACAAAAGGTTTGGCATTAAATAATGATTGAAGTTGGCAAATTTACTTTGAGTAAAATGCCATGTGAAAAACTTCTTGAAAGATGTCTAGAGCAGTGTAGCTGAATAAAGTCTGAATACAGGATGTGTCAGTTGGCAGGATATAGGAAAATGTTTTTGCATTAGATGCAACATTACCAGATCATGCATTGTCTTTTGTTTTCTAATTTTAAAGTTCATTGAAAACGTGTTTTTATGAAAAAAGCATGAACAATATACGTAAAGAAATATTTATTTATTTATTTATCTGATGTGATTCATATTGGCATATTGTATATTGAGCAGGGAATGTCAGGAAAACCATAATGACATTTGACATTACGCCAAAAGTGATAATGTCATTAAGAGTTATGTGATGTTATGTCATTTCCTGTGGATATAAAATATGGCTTGAAATTTAAAAACATAAAAATGAAGTTGAATGTAGAAAATTTTAAGCTGGAGAAGGCATTAAAGCCAAACATACAAAAATAAGAGTTGTTCATGCTTTTTTCATATATAAATAATCCCTGCTGGATACGATTTAAATGATAGTAATATGTTTTTACTTTTGTACAACTTATAAAGTGGGTATAATTTTTCTTACCTGGTGGTTGTCAGTAATTTGTATCTTTGTATTTGTAATTGTTTTTATGATCTTGTATAAATATTTTCCCCTTATTTCACCTATTAATCTCTGTGTACATGTAAGATGCATTATTCATAATAATTTGTTCCCTTATTATTTAATGGAATTGTTAATAAAATTTTATAATGTAAACAATAATGCTGGTCTTTCATTGTATATTTTTCCTCCAGATACACTGAAACTTTGATAGTTAGAACAGCCAGGTCATTAAACAAAATCATATGAAAAAGTGCATATTTATATGATTGAACACTGCTTACACTATTCCTGGGCAGCACCTGATCAGGGTCTACACTGTTTGCCATATATACAGATGCTGGCCTTGGTGGCTCAGTTGGATGCGTGTCCAACTGGTGATCTGTAGGTCGTGGGTTCGACCCCTGCTGGGTCGGCAACATTCTTTCTTGGAGACTGATCATGAAATATTTTCCAGGGTCATTCTCTCCCTTCCGCTGCTTCAAGAAGGGCAGTTGTCAGTTTCTGGCATAAGAATGTGCACAATACTGGTTAACAGCTTAGAGGGCTAAGCCTGTTCAGTAAAAGTGTGGTTAGGTAAACTGCCCATGCTTGACATGACCCCACTGGGTTGATTAGGACGTAAAACCTCAAGGCAAACAAATACATACAGTTTAGACACATCACATACAAACTGTATGTTCAAATTGTTATGGCCCAGAATAGTCCATACTAAAACAAATCAATATGTATTTTTGATCTGTAATGTCAAGCCGCAAGACATTGTCACCACCAGATCCAATGAGCTACTTGCGCGGCTTGGCATTGAGGATCTGGACCTCATTCTGAAGGAGAGAAAGCTCCGCTGGTATGGACGTGGAACGCACCAATGTGCAGTCAAGACAGCCTTTGATCTACAGGTTGATGGAAAGTGTGGGCCAGGGAGGCCAAAGATGCAATGGAAGCAACTGACAGAGAGGGATTGCAGAGAGTAGAAGCTCTCGGCTATCGACCCTCATGATAGACATACCTGGAGATCTGGTGTGAGATCTGCCATACATGCAGCAAGCCAGATACCTAGAAGGGGGCCCACTGATGTGGATGTTGTCCCTGTAGCTGCACATTAATAAAAAATTGGTTGATGATGATGATGATTCCATCAAAATATTATTTTACGAGAAAAGAATAAAATAAGTGCATCCAACGAAAACTGTGAATCGCATTTCCCTGAACCACGGAGTGGTTAGGCCTGCAGATGTACTACTATAGACTACCTATGTGACCAGTGATGTGTGTGACCAAAAATGTGATGGTCCAACAAACGCTTGGGTGGTTCAGTGCTTATCCTGAAAAACAGTAAGCGTTCCGTGATTTGGCAGAGACTATTGACATGGCGGCCGTGCCGATAATAGCAACAAAACAGCCAATAATGCCAAGTGTTCCAATTGCAAGGGTTGAGTCACGTGACTTATGACATCAGCCTACAAAATTTGCGATTGTGGCCATTTTGAATTTTGTCTCCACTTTGAATCTTATTTCTATCCATTCTCTCTATTTACAAGCTAAGTATGATTCGTTTTGTGCATAAGGTACACTTTGATGTAGATTTTTAGATAATACAGAGACTTTACGCTCTTTTCGCGTGATAATCTTAAAAAAACTTTGACACAAGTAAGCGAACGATAGTATATTATTGTACCTGTCATTGGCACACACTAGTTTTTGGTATTCGGAAAGATGGCACCTGCCCATTGGGGCCCGCAAAATAGGTGGGCTGCCTAAAGCCTCCATGGCAGAGCTGCTAGTAACTAAGCAGAACCCGAATTCATGTGAATGGGT
Source organism: Anodontia alba (assembly GCA_964016985.1). Lineage (NCBI taxonomy): Eukaryota > Metazoa > Mollusca > Bivalvia > Lucinida > Lucinidae > Anodontia > Anodontia alba. The sequence continues at coordinate 97,221,320 of OZ024828.1, forward strand.
CGGGTAAAAGTCCCACAATTTTGGAGGCAATGTCTCTGAACTACTGAAATATTGTTGACGGACTTTATATCACAATTCATGCAGAGGATTAGAAGTCAAGCATGGTCTGAAATCAATTCAGTTAGATCTGGCCAACCCACCTATGAAGCATGTGATGATAATTTGGATGCACGGATATAGATAGCACCTATCAAATTCATATTAAAGCCAAACATTCAAGCTACAAAATTCTTTACTGTCAAACAGAGTAGGGTAACATAATAACCCTAAGTATTGGGACAGATAGGCCTTTGCAAGCAGTGTAGACTTAGATCTGACACAGAATGTGGCATCTATTCAGCGTCTACATTGTTTGCCACACATACAGCAATACTTTAGACACACCAAGAGGTAGTAGAATGGACTATTCCAAATTTTAGGACAAGTATGGTAAGTAGATAAGGTGTCCCAATACTTCGGGCTATTACGGTACTTGACTCTTGACTGGAAAACATGTAAAGTCACACACCTGATACTGTTTCCTATTTATCAGCATCATGTTTTGGTAAGAAACCCAGCTTGTTCTACTTTAATGCTTAGCATGCTCGGTAAAAAATTCAGCAGACAACATTTTGAAGCATCATGTTGTACCCAGCACAATTTTCTTTTACCCAGCACAATATCAGAGCAACAGATACTTTTGAGAACATTTGGGTATTTAACACCATCAAAATTTACTCCATTGGGTAAAATCATATTTTTATTTTCGGTTGGAGTAAAGATACCTCCCAAAATAAAAATTAATTGGGTAAAACTTACAAAACAGAAAGAGCGCAAAAAGCCTGATTTAGGTATTTAAAACATGGTATTTCATTATACCCTATTAATTTTATGAATATTTGTCATATGAAGAATAAAAACACCTATTATGTGCAGTAATCATAATATAAAATAGTAATCATGTGCTTTTCTGGCCTTGAAACTTTCATTTTCACCCTTGAATTAGGAAACAAATTGGGCATTCTGTCAAATCAATTGGGTATCAATACCCAAGTTTTTGAAAATAATTGAGTATTTGCTCAAAACATATGAGTATTTTACTCGGATACCCACCTTATCTCTTGCCCTTCAATATTCCACTTTAAAGCTTAGCAAGCTGGGTGAAAAATTCAGCAGACATTTTAAAATATTTTTCTTATTTTCCCCCAGAAAATAGGCTTTGGCATTTCATGCAAATTATCACCTTAGAAGACAATTTGCATGTAATATCTATTTTCTGGGAAAAATAAGAAACCAAAGAATGCAATTTGCATGAAATATCACAGCCTAATTTCTGGGAAAAATAAGAAACATATCAATTTGTTGTAAGCTTAATTACGAGGGCAAGTCAATAAGTAACCAGCCTATCCCATTTCCGATGGACCGAGACGGTCATGATTTTCATGCTTTGTTCCAATATATGTTTTATACATGGGTACAAAACTGCACACGTATCGAGTCATTCTTTATTAAGATATTGAATGTCAAACATGGCTAGTGATGCAAAGGCATGCTTTTCATCTAAAGTTGAGTACCGTGCTGTAATTCGGTACTTGTATTTAAACGGTAAAACAGCCAAGGAAATACACGGCGAGTTAGCCGATGTTTATGGGTCTTCTGCATCATCTTCAGCCCGTTGGGTCCCCTAATCCCTCAGCGATGAGCAAATTGCAACCGGAGCATCAGTATGCAGCACCTTGTTGAAGCGTTTTAGGTCAAAAGATGATTTTCTTTTGCATTTGGTGACTGTAGATGAGACTTGGGTTCATTATTATGAGCCAGAGAATAAAGCTCAGTTGTCAGTGGGTAGGGCCTGGGTCCCAGAGGCCAAAGAAGTTCAAGACGCAACCATCTGCTGGCAAGGTGATGGCCACAGTATTTTGGGACACAAAAGGCGTTATTATGTTGGACTTTTTACCCAAGAGAAGTACAATAACTGGAGTGTACTATGCACACTTGTTAGACCAGCTGAGAACCGCCATCCGTGAAAAACGCCGAGGTAAACTCTCTAAAGGTGTTTTGCTGCACAGGACAACGCGAGAGTCCCAACTTGCAAAGTTGCAATGGATGCTTTAGAGCGAAACGGGTATGAATTAATACCACATCCTGCCTATTCGCCTGACCTAGCTCCTAGCGACTTCTTCCTATTCCCAAACTTGAAAAAGGATATCCGTGGACTTCATTTCCGGTCTGATGAAGAAGTCATGATGGCAGTTGAGGAGTGGGTCAATGGAAAGGACCCTGACTTTTTCAGTTCTGGGCTGATGGCACTTGAACACCGTTGGTCTAAGTGTGTCACACTAGAGGGCAATTACATCAAAAAAGAAGAGGTGGATCTCAACCGGAAATACGTTAGGCTGGTTACTTATTGACTCACCCCCGTAGCCCAGAGAGTGGTACAAGTTTAAACCATCTGAGCAGTAACAATACAATACACAATTAGCAACCCATCCAAAGTCGCCCACAAATAGAACATACTCACCCTTGACTTGAACAAGCAACTTAACCCTTGCCTTGCTGAATAAATTAAGATACCATGCCCACTTCTAATTTCCAGCCAGTCAGATTACTTGATCCGGCCGGGTTTTTGATAGAAATTCATGTAGTTAATGACAAACAGTTCAGATCCAGATCAGCTGGTTTCTTCAGAAGCCAACTGATCTGGATCTACACTGTTTTGTTTAGACAGGGCATGTCATGTTTAGCAAGAGAAGGGTAAATCCAGACTTTGTAGGTCAACTAAATCTAATGTTAACAGCACTGAGAAAATGCCATATTTACACTAAGTATTCAGATAGGCGTGCCTGAGAAAACTTTAGACTCAGATCAGAGGCCACAGATCAGGTTCTACACTTTACCATTCATCCAGTAGTTATTAGACATCCACAGGAAGTTAGCCTGCTAAGTGAAAATTGCAGCAGACACCATTTTGAAAATGGTTTATTTTCCCAGCCAATACTTTCATGCAAATCGTCACCATTGTCTACTGAGACAATCTACATGAAATGTCAGAGCCTACTTTCAGAAACATGTCTGCTGAATTTACCCATCGAGTGGTAAAGGTTAAATAGACTTGTTCAATATTCAGGAAGTGTATGGTAAGGAGTTATGGTATCCCAACAATTATGATAAATATGAATATGGTATGCATTTTGAAATGTAAAAGAGGTAAGAGAAAAGTCCAGGGAGTGCCACAATCACAAGCTGCAGCCCTTCCCAGACACCAAGAGGAAGAGGAAACAGACAAAACCAAACAAGCGCAAATCAAACAAACATACGAAAAGCACTAAGATTAGCTCTCTCTTCCCCAAGCTAGATAATCACAATGCTAAAAGGACTGAAAAACACAAGAACAAAATAACACAAGGCAAGACTTAAAACAAATTGCCTCATAGAATAAACCACAAAGCAACAAAGAATAAGACTAACACTAGGACCACCGCCTTAGAACTGTCAGTAGAATAAACCACTAGGGGGTTTAAAGCACTTTTACAGCTGGCCAACTTCACCCTGGGTCCCAATGCTACTGTTAATACAGAAATACATAAAAATTTGGTTGGCATAAAAACTCCCAACTCAGTCAATGCATCAAAGCAAAAATACACTCAAACCTCCGTTATCCAGCCCCTGTTTACTCCCGATTTCCTGTCCAATCCAGCTAAAAATATCAGTCTGTTGAATTCATCCATATACTACAATGTTAAAATCTCTTGTCTACTCCAGACACTGCATAATCCGAATTCTGACCTACTTTTCCAGTCCATTGGGTACAAGTTTTGCTGTGTGTTCCGGTCAAAGTGTACTACGTCACAGTGTTTGACATAATTGCTTAATATTGATTAGGACTAATACAGGTAAACCGCAGTATTTACAATCAAACAGCTGATTGAGCAAAGTTAATCCGAAGATAGACGCACTTGAATCAACCACGGGAAAATGAATGTGATACCTCTCGTGTTTTGTCTGACTGTCCATTTAACAGATAACAGTACTTATGCTCATCTTAATCCTTGTCCTGCTGAATAAATTCACACCCAATCAGATTACTTGACCAAGGTTGTTGATATAGATTCACATACTGAATGGCAAACAGTGCAGATCCAGATCAGTTGGCTTCTTTAGAAGCCAACTGATCTGGATCTACACTGTTTGCAAAGGCAGGGTATGTCCGGGTTCAGCAGGACAAGGGTAAATTGTCCCAACACCTTTTTCATCACTTTGTTTATTCTGCAGTAAGTGTCAAACTGTTCAACTGTTAAGGTTAATGTAAGATTATGTAATTAACACCGATTCACATACCATTAGGCACGTGCCAGTTTCAACAATGTGGCAGCTTCAAAAGTGCAGAACAGTCACATTAGCATGAATTAGTGTATACAAGATTTTTTATTATTAAAGTTTTTATTTGTGTAAAAAAATGTCAAAAAAGTGATTCATGCCTTCTTTATATGGAATAAATTTCGTGCATACAACTGTACAATGCAACCATTCTCTACTCTTTGGTGGATTCCTACACTGAGCAAAGTCATCTAGAAGTCACGTGGGTAAGCCACCTGTCTAATATGGCCATTTTTCTCAGTCAGAGAGCTGGCTGGATTAGACAGGTTGGCGTGTATAAAAGTAAAATTAATCACTATGATAAACAAAGATGAATACTCATGGCTAATTCTATTGTGTGCCAGAGTAAATGAAAACCAAAGTTGAACCACGGTGGGCCAAGCCAAAGACATATTGTCAAGCTACAACCCACTGATTAAAGTTTTATGAAGAGGCTGTCATTAAGTCTGAGGCCCGAACCGCCGTTGTGCAATTAAAGAGTGAAGCATAGCCATCAACAATGATTGGGTTGATAACTAATTTTGTGTGAATGTATTTTGCTTATTTCAGTCAAATGTTTTGCTCTCTCAGTCAAAAGCATTTTGACACATGAAAAGACATGTAAGTATAAGTATAAACCAAGGATATGACCCACACATTTAAAAAAAATAAAATCTGAAAACAAAGACACTATAGCAAATTCAGCAGACTAAAAATTGATGATATTTTTCTTGGTTTTCTCAAAAAATTGGATTTGACATATGCAAATCGTTTCCTAGCACCAGCTGGTGTGATATTCTATTTTCACATTAGTGTAAATGTTTGTTAGTGTTGAGGTTTTATGGCCCAGTCAACCCAATGGGAATATGTTGGGCATGGTCAGTTTACCTAACCACACATTTACTGGACAGGCTTAGTCTTCTAAGCGGTTAACCAGTGTTTGTGCACATTCTTTTGCCAGAAACTGACAACTGCCCTTCTTGAATCAGCAGAAGGGAGAGAATGACTATAGAAAATATTTCATGATCAATCTCCACGAAAGAATGTTGCGACCCGGCAGGGGTCGAACATGTAACCTTCTGATCACCATTCGGACATGAATCCAATTGAGCCAGCAAGGCCAGATTAATGTAAATGGACTCATTTATCCAAAAGGGACAGAAAAGGTAATCTATACTATGATTAACTCCTTGTAGTCTGGAGACCCTTAAGAGGCACTGAATGCCAGCTATTGTGAAGATAAGTAAATTGTGAGAAATAAGGTAGAGGGATCCCAAAGTCTTTTGCTGTGTCTGTAGGGGCAGTGGCAGTCAAAGCCAAGCTTAACCCTTGTCTTGCTGAACTGGGATATACCCTGCCTTTGCAAACAGTGTAGATCCAGATCAGTTGGCTTCTACTGATCTCGATCTGCACTGTTTGCCATTAAGTATGTGAATTTATAGCAACAATCTGAATCAAGTAATCTGATTGGCTGAAAATTAGAAGTGGGTGTGGCATCTTAATTTATTCAGCAGGACAAGGGTTAAATTACAGCGTATGATTGGTTTGTTTGGAGTTCTCAGCCCAGTCAACACTATTCAGATCATGTTGATCTGGTCAGTTTACCTAACCACACTTTTCCTCGGCAGGCTTAGTCCTCTAAGTGGTTAACCAGTTCCTGTGTACATTCTTTTGCTAGAAACTGACAACTGCCTTTCTTAAATCAGCTGAAAGGAGAGAATAACTGTAGAAAATATTTCATGATCAACCTCTGGGAAAAAATATTGCCAGATCCATCAACATTCTTTCATGGAAATTGATCATGAAATATTCTTGGGCCCAGTCCTCTCCTTTTGCTGCCTTTAACCTTCTTCTAAAGAGTTCTTTTTCACTGCTGGGTAAACAGAGTTTTTTGGCTGATATTCTGAACTGGACTCAAAACCTGCAACCTTCAATACCGCAATCAAAATCTGTCAATTGCTCTGCTATGGTGCCTCCCTGGGAACATAGTTTTTGCCTCCAGAAATAATCAGCTGTACGGTATGTACCTTGAATAACTGTAGAATGGTACTTTTAGGTACATTCAACTATTTGCCATATTTGGATTCATTTACAAGCATATAAAGTAGCACATACCAGTGTATTTTTAACCTTTATCCTGTTGCATTCTGAGTCTACGGAAGCGGTACCCTTATCTGAACATCCATTATTTCTCTTGTTCCACTGACATTATGCAGACTCGCACGTGCTTACCAATGGACAGGTTTACCGGACAGGACAATGACGTACCAATGGACCTGACTAGATCAAGTGATAGCGATTCACACATGACAGACCATTGTTATTTAACACACAGAGAACATAAAGAGACTAGTGCCAAATGAAGCTATTGCAGGAAGGACTTGACTATGTTGATACATCTACCATTTGTGTACATTTATTACCAGGGCCCAGTTGTTCAAAGCTTCGTTAGCTTAACGAGCTCATTAAGGGTCATTTCGTTAATTGTTTTAGCGGATTCAATATACAATTTTCTAATATTTTTTGCTGAAAAAATGTGAATAGCTTTTGCACTGCAAAAGCTACTCACATTTATTCAGCAAAAAATTTCAGCATATTTGTGTATCACTCAATGTAAATTTTAACAAATCGTTAACTAACGACATCGTTAGCTTTGAACAACTGGGCCCAGAAGTTTTTAAATAGAGTCTATGTGGTTAGCACAGTATCATATTTGACTGGGTTGGGGTGAGACTGAAAAAACAAACAAACAGAAAAAACAAAAAAATCGTGGGATTTGACTGTGATTTTGGAGAATTATTTGTGATTGGGTTGAATGCAGACAAATGAAGGTTTCAGTTAAAGCACATCCTCTAACTTAGAAGTGAAGGAAGAGCCTTGTTTCTGGATGTCCTGAGATGCACACAAGTAGTCCTACTCTGAAAGCTTATTCCTGAATGGCCACATAAAAGGATAAGGAATAAAAAAAAAAAAAAATACACATTATTTTATTCCTATTACTCGTCAGCATAAATGAATTTCTATAAATAATATCTCTAGGTAAGAGGGGTATCCAGACAAAAACATTTGTGGATACTGATAAGAATTGCCTTATTAACCCTTGTCATGCTGAATAAATTAAGAGACCATGCCTATCTCCAATTTACAGCCTATCTCCAATTTACAGCCAATCTGATTACTTGATCCAGGCTATTGGATCAAATTCACATACTTAATGGCAAATAGTGCAGATCCAGATCAGTTGGCTTCTTCAGAAGCCAACTTATCTGGATCTACACTGTTTGCAAAGGCAGGGTTTTGATTAATTGTGCTGGGGTTTAAAGACATGTCAACCCTTGTGGGTCATTTTGTGTGGTCTCCCAGAGAAAGGGAGAAAAGAGACCGGAGATAGTAGAGGAGGTGAGTTTGTCCAGGATCAGCAGGACCAGGGTTAAGGCACTTTAATGGAGTACCACAAGTTTTTATGGAGAAATAGAAAAATATCCAAACTTATTGTGGTTGAAAAAAAAGGCACCTTATCTGGAGCTATGGTATTCATGAAGCTTTGATCTGTCTGGGCCCAGTTGTTCAAAGCTAACGATGTCGTTAGTTAACGATTCGTTAAAATTTACATCAAGTGATATGCAAATACATGTATGCTGAATTTTTTGCTGAAAAAATGTGAGTAGCTTTAAAAGCACTCACATTTTTTCAGCAAAACATGTCAGAATATTGTATATTGAATCTGCTAAAACAGTTAACGAAATGACCCTTAAAGAGCTCGTTAAGCTAACGACGCTTTGAACAACTGGGCCCTGGTAATTAACATTTCAATTCATTTTATAGAGAAGACTCCGATGAATATAGTGCCAGATGAAGTGCTTTTTTTCTCAACCAAAGAGTATTGATATTTTTCTTATTTCTCCAGGAAAACATGTCGTGGTACTCATTAGAAGTACCTCACCAAAGTGCTTCTGAAGCGTACTCACAACATATTTTTTTGATGGAGAAAAAAATGTCACTGTGTAGATAAAAAAAACCCCTCAAAACATGGTTGAATAGCTTTATTAACTGTCAGTTTTCAGTCTAATGGTCATACTTTTTCATTATATGAGGGGCATCTGAAAAATAGTATCAACAGTCCATTTTCTGCGGCAGTAATCCCGGTATATACATGTATTATACATCATATCATGAAACAATCTTTCCTCTATTCATTTATGTACCAGTAAGTATTGCATGTGTTGTACATGTACATGTATATGCAAGATAAGTACAAATGATGCTCAAAACTAGCCTAGTCATTTACAGTGGTCAAAAATGGCTACAAATAATGGTAGTAATGTTCAAGATGAACAAAGAGCTGATTGCAAAATCTGCAGAAAATTTGGATATAGTGCCAACAAAATAAAACTTGGATAAAGCTTATGAGAAGAGTGCTCTAACTTATAGAGCTTTTGTCAGAGAGCAAGCCTATTTATGGCTGGTAAGATGATTATTCAGAAGGCTTCATTCTGTGCCAAAAGGGGTGTTGCTGCAAAAAGCTATTAGCAGAAGACGTCCGGTATGCTACTGAGGTGTTGTCTAATACATCTGGCTTAAATTTATCAGCTGTTGTTGTTTTTTGTTTTTTTTCAACAATAAAGGAAAGGATTCAGCTCAAGAAGGTCTGACCAGTGCTCTTTTATTTGCCAGAGCAGAAGAGGGTCCAAGTACAGAAATCTTACACCTTCTTCCTAGATCCAAAACATCTAAGAGAAATAGTAACAAGTGATGTAAACTGGATTTATTTTTATGAACCTGTGAATAAAGAGAACAACAAAGTATGGGTTGGTGAAAATGAGGAAATGTTGCCACAACTTTTTAAATGCCCCTAGTTTTTGGGCTGCATCAAGTGAAGGGTAACTTAACCCTTGTCCTGCTGAACTCAGATACACCCTGCTTTTGCAAACAGTGTAGATCCAGATCACTTGGCTTCTGAAGAACCCAACTGATCTGGATCTGCACTGTTTGCAATCAGTATATGAATTTATGTCAACGATCTGGATCAAGTTACCTGATTTGCTGAAAATTAGAAGTGGGCATGGCATCTTTATTCATTAAGCATGACAAGGGTTTAGGCATATGCAAACAACAAAGTCCCAGATCAGCCTGTGCATCAATGGACAGTATAGGTCCTCATAAAACTGTGCAGATGCACAGGATGATCTGACTCTGTCCATTATGCTTGAAGATACATTTTAACTTGACACAACCTTCTTGACACACAGTAAATGTCCTAAAATTTCAAATACTATATGAATATTCTATAATCCATACTATTTTTCTTTTGCCTAAATTTTGTGTTTTTATGCATTACATTTCACAAAATACTTGGTGGAAAGGCAAAAAGTGAAGACCCCTGATCAGACTTCAGGAGCAGTTTGCACTGTTTGCAAAGCGTATGAGCCAGGACATGACAAAAGCTATAAAATTGCATGTGCACCCAGTGAAGACTCAGATCAGCCTGGGCATCCTCCAAGTCTGATCTGAGGCTTCGCTGTCCACTTTAGGCTGTCCACATGAAGAAAGCTTGGGTCCTTAGCTATCCATTGAGCACAAGCAAAGACTCTGGTCAGACTGGGCAGATGCCCAGGCTGATCGGAGTCTTTGCTGGGCGCACATACCATTTTGTAGGTTTTGTCATGCGCTGGCTCATATGCCATTTTGTCAGACAAATTGGTGTATGAAATGTTTTGACAAGTACTGTAATACTTGATACTGAAGGTTCTTCAATATCATTATTGATGTGACTATTATTTGAGCTGGGCCACAGCATTTCCTACAAGATTGCATGTGTGACCAGCAATGACTCAGATCAGACTGTGCATTTGTACAGTCTGATCTGAGTCATTGCTGTCCACCTATAGATTCTTTGGACTTCTGGCTACTCCGAGCGCCCAGCAAAGACTCTTAGCTGGATACACATGCAGTTTTGTAGTAAATGCTTTGCCCTGCTCATGATATGGTATAAATTTTTAAACCAACAGCCACTAATGGTCTATTATCATAGCAACCAAAATATCTATCAGGCTAATATACCAAAATAATAATGTAATGTGTCACACACAGCTCCAGATAAGGTGAATATTTTTTCTTATTTTCCCACAAAAACATATATCGTTGGTTGGTACTCCTTAGTGCTTGAATGAGTACCCACAACATATGTTTTTGAGGAGAAATAAGAAAAATATCTTATACTTTTTGGTCTAGAGTTATGATGACCATACAGCTTCTGCTGGCATATCAAGGGTCATTTGTATGTTCTGGGTTTTCACAGAAACCTGAATTTTTTGATAGAACTACTGACTAATGACAAACCCATGGACAGGCACTAGTGGGGCATAAGCCTAAATAACACTGATAAAATTTGCCGGCTAGTACCACAAACATTATGACAATAGGACTCTCGGTTTCATTGAGATCCTTCATATGGCAACAATGTACATAGCTCCTGATAAGAGGGGGGTATCCACATAATAGTTTCCTTATTTCTCCACAAAAATGTTGTAGGCACGCATTGGATGTGTTGCAGCAACGTTTTGTGGAGAAATAAGGAAAATAGTACTTTCTGGCCAGAAAAAAAACACACCTTATCTGGAGCTATCAACGTAGTTTGCCATGGCTTAATCCAAACTGGATTTTCCAATATATCAGAAGGGGCCTCAGTGACCCACTTTTGTAGGTACTCTTTAGAATTGTCTCACAAATTGAAAAATTGCTGTATTCATCAAATGTAAACATAGGATATGGGTGCTCACTAGAAGAGCCTCAATAATGCAATTCCAACATAAACAACAATACTTTTTTTTCATGGAGAAAAAGAAAAAAAAAATGGGGCTGGGGGCACCAGATAGTTGTTTTTTTTTCTACCAAAAAGTGTTGATATTTTTTCTTATTTCGCCACAAAAACATACGTTGTGGTACTCATTAGAAATGCCTTGGCAAGGTGCTTCTAATGAGTACCACAAAATGTATTCATTGAGAAATAAGAAAAATACTTTGTAGATACCCCCTCTCTCTGGAGCTATGCCTGATATTTGTTACCACATAAATCTCTGAGGACTGTCATTGTTGGCCCATTTGAAAGGTTTATCAGCAAATAAATGAATTGTTGCTGCATTCACTAACCCATATACAAGTATCTCATGAAGCAAGGCTAGGGTTGATCCGTACTTACAATTCAGCCTAAAGATCATATATGGCAGTATAAAATAGCGAAATTCCAGCAACTTCTGTGGTACAGTGGTCATTATCAAGCATAAAAAGAAAACTATTTTCCAGAAAACATCGCAGTATCTCAGTTCTGATGTTAAACTGTAGAAGCAATATAAATATACTGGAATGAGAATAAATTTTACATATTCGTGTCGCCTGTAAATTTTAGACCAGACATAAAATGTATAGTGACGGTTGTCTGCCAGCAAATATTCATGCTCATATGTAAAATTCTGGATCAATATTACTGCTATTCCAATAAATATTCCAACAAACAGATACTGTTTCACTGAAAATATTAAAAAGCCTAATAGTTTCCATGGTGTAATTAGATGAAAAAAGGCAAAAAAGTTTGTCATGCAGAGAAAATAGAAAATTTGAGGGAAATTAAAACATGCTGAGTGATATGATCTAGCTCCTAGCACTATACCATCATTTAAATAAACAAATAATGCAAATCCACATCCAACTAGTATGTAGCTCCAAGCATCTTTCAGTATGTTTAGGAAAAGTTTAAAAAGTTCCGCCTTGTTAGCTTTTAAACAAGACAATAACATATCAACACTAACTTTAAGCAGTTCTAAATCTGTCATATCTTCTTTTAGATTCCCAGAATTTCTGTCTTTTTCCCTCATCCATAATATAAGATTCTTTCTAGCTGTTAAACCAGCTGCAAAAATAACCCAAATGATGTTTGTCTGGCGAAACAAGATGGCTGCAACAGCCATGATGGCAGCCATGACTTGACTGTCATGGAGATGTAAGAGGTACATGAATAGAACAAAGAAAGTGGATCCTGGGTCTGTGTAGTAGAGGAATGTGAAGAAGTACAATACTGGAAATATACTCAGAGCAAATGTTGTCATATACAGCCGCACTCCATTAGGATCCTGGAAATAAAACATTAAATGTTAGCAAGCTGGATAAAAATTTCAGCAGAAGACATTTTTGAAATACATGTAATCTTATTTTTCCAAGAAAACAGACTTTGCCATTTCATGCAAACTACATGTATCTCCTACGGAGACAATTTGAATGAAATATCAAATCTTATATTGGGAGAAAAGTAAGAAAAATATCATCAATCTGCCATCTGCTAAATTTTCTCATAGCAATGTAAGTGTTAACCCTTAAAGCACCAAGAAAAACTGCATCTGAAAATGTCGTCTGTTTATGTTGTCTGCTGAATATTCTTGCAGACTTTTCAAACCTAGTTTTGCATACAGGCAAACAGTGTGGACCCAGATCAGACTGCTCCTAAAGGAGCAGTCTGATCTGGGTCCACACTTTTGCAAAAATGACTTTTAAACTCACAAGCAGATGACAAAGCAGACGACAATAGTTGTGACTGGCGCTTTAAGGGTTAAAAAGACCATAAATACAAATGTACATGTATTTGTTCATCAGACAGAGCTCCAGATATGAGGGAGTAAAGGGTATTTTAGCATTGATTTTTTTGAAAATCAGCACTGAAATTGAAGAGGTACTGGTAAAAATACTCAATGAATTTTTGCATTTCAGCACTGAAATCAAATTTAGGGGGTAAACATTTGTGAAATTTACATTCAAAAAGAAAATGATTCTTGTCAGAGTAACTTAGTTTGCCCTTTGACTATTCATTACATATACCAAAATTTTAGATGACCAATATCTATTCTGTGCATACAGTTCTTTTTTATGAAGCAATTTTCCACAAAACCCTATGACAAATGCAGCTGACAACAACCAGGGCCCTGTTGTTCAAAGCACTGTTAGCTTAACAAGCTCGTTAGTGGTCAAAATCTTAACTGTTCTAGTAAGAACAATATCTAATTCACAGGCAGTTTTGCTGAAAAAAAAGTGAGTAGCTTTTGCAAATGCAAAAGCTTCTCACATTTTTTTAGCAAAAATATTAGCGTATATGCCATATCAATATTAATGATCAAAGTTTTAATGATGCATTAACTAACAATGTCGTTAGTTTTTAACAACTGGGCACTGTGATTTATTTTAGCTTTCAGAGACAAAAAGGCTTGGAATTTTGTGTGAATTGTCTGCTAGACCTTATTTTCTCTGAAAAAAAAAAAAAGCAGAATTTTGTATATCACAATTTTTCTTGGTGCTTTAAGAGTTAAGCATTGTATATGTACATTTCAGCATTAAGCTTTAAAAACACGGGGGTAAAATACTCACTCTACGAAAACCTTATCAGGAACACTGACATCAGAGAGAACTGGAGATATTTAATGATAATGCTGGGATAATTTTTCTTATTTCTCCATAAAAACATATATTCTGGGTACTCATTAGGAATGCTTCTAATGATTACCTACAAGAAGTTTTCATGGAGAACTAGAGAAATTTATCGCAGAATTACAACAAGAAGTCCTCTGTGTACAAATGGTGAAAATTCTGTCATCTCTCTGTGTATTGTCTCACTCTGGATAGATTATTTTGTGCCTTAATGACTCTGTGTTAAGCTTGTTTTCTTTTTGTTGTTTTTTTTACACATGTATATGACTTCAGTTTGTATACTTCCTTAAACTGCATGGAATACAATTTAGACGAAAGCCAATGTGATGTAGTGAATGTTGTGATGGTGCAAGATTACATGCACCTACAGTTACATGAAATAACATCAGGGAACTGTAATTGTGTTGGAGAGTTGCATACAATGTCACAGGATGTACAACTTCCATTGCATATTATATGTTTCTGTTTGTCTTGAAAATGGCTTTCCAACATTTCCCTATAAAAATATTCAAGAAAACAAGGCTGACTGTTGCAAAAAAAAAAAAAAAAAAAAAAAAAAGATCAACTGAGGATCATCATTTGAAAAAAACATTCAGCCTTAATGCTTTCTTGGTTCTGAAGAAGGTTTTTTAATGTTTATTTTATCATACAAGGGCATGGAGGCCAGCTTTGTCAGCAGATCATGACCATTTGAACAAATTTTCAATCCCCACTTTCAAAGAAGACTGTTCATGAAGTTTGGTGAAAGCTGTCCAAGAGTTTAAACATGTGAGCAAATGATGCTGGGATTACAGATGGCATTAGTCATAATGGCTCATCCTGAGCCTTTGGCTCCATTAAGCTGAAAATTTGGCTGAGGTGAACTACACAAAAGAACTTCATGCAGGGATTATTTTTGGATGAAATTATGAGATTTTTTGCTCAGTTTTTGGTCAGAAATCTCAGAACTTTGCCAAATAGGAAAAATCTCATAACAAAATGTAATTTAACTAAGGATTTTTTCAAAAATTTCTCACTGAAATTTATTTCTTGCCATTTTTCAGCCCTGAGTTTCTGAAGTGGTCTCTTCTATTTTTGAAATTTGACACAGCCATTGATGCAAATAGAGGTTTCAGTCAAAAATCAGTAACAGAACGGCAAACAGTATAGATCCTGATGAGACAACTTGCAAGCCATCTCATCTGAATCTACACTGTTTGCAAAGGTATCTGTGTTGGTCTGCAGGGATGAAAGGGTCAATGCATGAAAAGATATTGATCAAGGCAATACCTGGTACATACCAGAGTTGGATTATGTAGTTTCTTTAGTAAAGCATAGATGAGATAGAAGTTTCCCACAGCAAACAGTATATTAATAGATCTCAACCAGAATGTGGAACAGGCTGTTAACATCTTCGTCTCTGCCAGTGCTGCTATAGGTTTGATGATACCCACAGAGATAAGGTATAAGCCTGGAGGTGTCGTTATCATATCATCCCACTGAAAAGAATACAGGTTATGTAATTTGTCATCAGATCCAAGTAAACAGAGAATCTGATGCACTATTACGGTGAAAAAGACAAAATGTTTAGACGTGAACATCTAAGTACCGACGCAAGACAAAATATTTAGACGTAAACATCTAAGTACCAGTGCAAATTTTGTTCATGTTTACTTAGAGATATGGAACAAGGGTATACTAAAAGTTTAATAAATTTTCAATGTAACAGGTAAAAAAGAACAACAATGTGATTCTTTAATGTATGCTTTTATTAAGCTTTCTGAAATCTCTTGATCAAGCAATACATGAATCCTAGTCATTTTGGGATCTCAATGAAATTTATTTTATACATTATTATTTTAAACCAGAATTCCACGGAAGGTGGCGTCGCACCTGATGGGGCAAAAGTCATAGGAGTTAATTTCATTCTTAGCAGTGCTTAGTTGGAAAAGTGACAAAAATTTAAGTCAAGGATAATATGAATACCGATATTTCATTGAAAACTTATGCATTTTCTCATATGATGCATGAGAAATTGGGCTCAAAAAGTACCCACAGTCTGTACACTTTCATAAAATCTGAGGTTCAGAAAATGACAAAGTTAAAGTGGAAAAAGTGACAAAAATAATTTTAAAAATCATATCCAAACCATGTGCACTTCTGCAGAACCGGGAGAAAACATGTGCAAAGTTTCAAAAAGACCGGTTTACAATTGTATGAGAAGTTGCAATCACAAGGTACCCACTGTCTATACATGAGGTCAGAAAATGACAAAGTTCAAAAAGTGACAAAAATATGGCAAGGATTATATGAAAAGCGCATGCACATCTTCAGACTATGGAGAAAACATGTGCAAAGTTCCAAAAAGATTAGTATAAAATTGTATGAGGAGTTGTGCTCACGCGGTACCCACTGTCCATATATATTGAGGGGGAAAAATGACAAAGTTCACAAAGTGGAAAAAAGTAAAAAAAATAATCTAACAATTACATCCAAATCACATGCACATCCACATACCATGAAGAAATCACAGGCAAAGTTTCATAATAATCGGTACAAAACTGTAAGAGGAGTTGCGCTCACAAGATGTACCAACTGTTTCTATATAAAGGGTGAAAAATGTCTAAGTTCACAATGTGGAAAAAGTGACAAAAAATAATCTAACAATTATATCCAAACCATATGCACATCCTTAAAGAAAACATATAAAAAGTTTCAAAATGATCAGTACAAAACTGTAAGAGGAGTTGCGCTCACAAGAGGTACCCATTGTCTATATACTGAGAGTGAAAAATGACTAAGTTCACAATGTGGAAAAAGTGACAAAAAATGTTCTAACAATTATACCCAAACCACATGCACATCCTCATACCATGAAGAAAACACATGCAAAGTTTCAAAACAATAAGTATAAAACTGTAAGAGGAGTTGCACTCACAAGAGGTACCCACTGTCTATAAATCGAGGTGAAAAATGACTAAGTTCCCAATGTGGAAAAAGTGACAAAAAAAAAAAAATAAAAAAATCTAAATTATATCCAAACCACATGCACATCTTCATACCATAAAGAAAACATATGCAAAGTTTCAAAATGATCGGTACAAAACACCCTGGGTAAATGTTGAAGGAAAGACAAATGGACAGATGGACGGAAACTTGCACGCCTAGGTCGCCCATGCTAAAGCAGGTATGACAAAAACATGCCAGAACTTAAATAAGTTACCAGATTTTATCTAGAAGCTTGTTTTAGCATGCGTCAGATATGAATATGTTTGAACTTTCTAAGTATATGAACGGGTCCGGGCGGGCCCCACAGCCTAGTGGATAGGAGAGTGACTCTTAATCCATTAATGGAAGATATTTCCTGGATTGTGGATGAATTGGGACATGAAGATACACATCCGTCAGGTCTATGGAGACAGCCCAGTCATTGACCAATATCGATTGTCTTACTGACTTGACTGTCTCCATCTTGAAAGGTTGTTTCCTTATGTACTGATTTAGTATAGACAGATCTATTACCGGAGGTAACTTTCCATTCTTTTTTTGGATGAGAAATAGCCAGGAATAAAAACCGTGAGTTCCCGGATCTTGTACCCTTTCCACTGCCCGTTTCTGGAGAAGTTCTGCGATCTCTTCTCATAGTAACGGGGAGGAAGACTGACTCAGACTTACCAGAACTACTGAAAGAGGAGGGGTTAACCTGAATGGTATCCTGAAACCGTTTCGAATGATAGAGAGGACCCATTTGTTGTTTGTTAACTCTTCCCATTGTTCCACAATGTGGGCCAACCTTCCTCCCACTGGAATATCTGGCCATAGCAAGACAGGCAGTGGAAAAGGTTGGATTTCAGACCTTTGTGGAGGATGAGGCATGTTTAGAGGAGGGGAACTGTTTCGTGTTACCACTCCTCTTTGAATAGTCCTTTCTAGTATCGGACGAAAAGGACTGGCTCTGATTTTTAGGCCTGTAATGTTGTCTGTTTAGGCCTAGAAGCATACATGTGATATTTTCTGGGACACAAAGTGGGAGCTCTGTAATTTTTAGGAGGGAGATCCTGGTCTAAAAGAGGGAGATTTTTTCGCGGGCCAAAATATTCACTTTAGTAACAAGATCTTTTTTTTTTCCTACTTTAGATCACTATAAAATGTTTTAATTGTAAATGTACATGTATGGTAACTTTGGTCACTGCATAATGTTAGTTTCTTTGTATAACATGTTCATCCTATGACTGAAATACTGTTGAAAGGCTATAAACATATATAATATTCACTCTATTATGAATCATGTTCATCCTTTCATTGTCTTGATCAATTGTCCATGTATGATTGCAATACTGTTGAAAGGCTATTACCATATATGATATTCACCCTTTCATATTGGTATACTTTTTGGAGCTCCTGGCATGTTTATCATCTGTCTTTGTTGCAACTTTTTTTTTTTGATGTGGGTGATCTTACCACCTGAGAGGACACCATTTACTTCACAAACAAAAGTACCTTGCCGCTTATGCCACTGACCAAAACAGTGACCAATACACCCGGGCTGACGCAATCCTCGCAGTCAATTGAAAATCTATGTATTTTGTAAAACTGATTCCGAACAGCCCAAAAACAAATCAGAATTTTATTCTTTTTAAGTGCAGGCTGATCTAGGTGTCTGTTTTTCGCACAGGTTATAAAGTACAATTTTCCTTGTTGATATCTGGTGGTCATTAAGTACTTAAACCAAAAAAAAAAAAGGTACCTTACCAATTCTTAAAAAAAAAAAAAAAAAAAAAATAGGGCATGTTGTCGCATCCCCTTATTCTGATCAGGACTTGCGCAGTTTACTTGACTGAAAGGCCTAGAAACAGAGTGCCTTTTCAAACATTTAATGCACAGACTGGTCTAGGTCATCTGTATTTGGCACAGGTTATAAGGTACAATTTTTCTTGTTGCTATCCCGGATATTTGTGCAGGTGGTCATTAAATACTTCAACCAAAAAAGGTATCTTACGATTCTAAAAAAAAAAAAAAAAAAAAAAAAAAGAGCCAAACATAGGGCAGGGTGTCACATCCACTGATTCCAATCAGGATTTACACAGCTTGACAGAGTTTGCAGGGCCTAGAAACAGAGTGTCTTTTCAATCATTTTATGCACAGGCTGGTCTAGGTCATCGTATCTTGCCCAAGAAGTAAGTTACTCTTTTGCAGATCACGAGTCTACCTGTTAGTTCATCCCATGCAGTCAGTCATAAATGACATGCTTACAATAACTATTCCGACAATTTTTAAAAAAAAGGTATCCTAAATGAGAAAAGGGCAGATCCAGATTAGTGTGCACATCTACTTGGTCTGATAAGGGTCTATTTTATTTATTGTGCAGACTTACAAGGCCTGACATTCTTTATATACAATATTAGCAGTTTTATTTTTCTGAGTAGCCTGCGCAGCCCGACGGGTGATGAGTATTTTGTATGAACAAAATAAGATCCATTTTTTTTTTTCACACTTCAAATTTCTTGTTGCAGTTAGTTAATTTCAAAGGGATTATATATAAAAGTCGCCAGTTCCTTAATGGCCTTTGAAGTGTGTGGGCCCAAACTCAAACATTGCACAAAGACAGTAACTGTTGTTGATAGCCACTTATCTGTGCTAATTACTGACTGTTTCATTTAATTAATGGATATAAAAATACCTCAGTATTGGATTATCATAATGCTAAACCTTGAAATGGTAGGTTCGGGAAAAACCAACATAGGATTTTTTTCTTGGCGGGAGATTCTGCTTCTTTAGCGGGAGGTCGTAAAGAGAGGCAAAAAATCGGGAGTTTTACGCCAGATCGTAAAAGATCACATGTATGCCTAAAAGGCTTATTCGGTTGTCTGGGTCTCTTAAACGCTGTTGGAGCCGAATAAGCTGTCTTTTTGCCAGGACAGAACATCTTCCTTTACTGGATAAATCCTGCACAGAAACATCCGCTTCTAATGGTGGAATATTTTCAGTGGGAAAATATTGATTTTGGCTCTTGTAGATTTTAGTCGGTGCCAAAGACGTGATTAAACTCTATGAACATAGCCAATCTTTACGGCATTTCTCAGAATTCAACTTATTCTGGAGAAATTTCGTGGTATTCTCTACCAACTGATTGTGGTAACACTAATACAAACGTAATAGAGTGGCATTGCGACTCCATTTAGTGCTCAATGCCAGAAAGGGGCTTAGCAGGATTTCAGTAGGTCTAGGACATAACTGCTGAGGAAAAAGTCTGAACACTTCATTTATGGCTCTGTCAAAGCACCACATTTCCTGTTCTGATTCAGATCCTGTGTCCTTTGCAGAGTGCTATGCAACATTATCAGACTGTGATATAGGTGTTACATTGGTTGTCTCTGCAGGTTGCAGCATAGATGGTACCTCTGCAACCTGCGTAATTTGTCCACTTCTTTTATATCTGCAATAATCATTCACCAAATGATTAGAAGAAGAGGAAGAAGAAGAAGATGATGATTGTCTTCTTTTCCTCTTATGAGACTGTTTAGACCTCTTGGACCTACTTCATGAGAGTCTGAAGAGGATGATCTAGAAGAGGAAGAAGAAGACGATCTATGCCTTCTCCTCTTTCTAGATTTATGTTTTCTTTTAGGTTGATCTCTTCTAGAACTATGCCTAGTCTGATATGTCTGCCTATTAACTGACCTCCAGGTATTACAAGGCAGCTCTATTACTATACTTGGGTTAGACATATTACTAAAATCAGGTTCAAGAGGCAACAATACACTTTTAAGCTTTTTGCAGTACTTGGGTTCTGAGGCTCACTTGAAAATAAATGCTCAGAACCCAAAATTGTCTGCTTAGCTATTCTGTATTCACTACCTATAGCCTGAAGACCGCTATCCGGAGCCTGGTAAGTTGACCGGTGACTAGATGACCGGTGACTGGTGCCTGGTAATTAAATGCCCAGTGCCCGGTTCCTATTAATCATTTTCCTAAGACTGGTGACTGGATGACTGGTGACCAGTGCCTGGCATCAGATCACCCGTGTCTGGTTGACAGGTGCCTGGTGACTGGTTGACTGGTGCCCGGTTGACCTGTGAAATCTTGACCAGTGACTGGCTGACCTGTGACTGGTTGACTGGCCCCTGGTTGACCGGTGCCTGGTGGACAGACTTTTTTGAGTGCCTACAGCACCCATAAAGAAGCCACCCAGATGGGTCCTATCCCTGGCAGTATAGCCCTGTGGGGTGGTGCTACCATCCACAGAATTGTCGTCTGATGGATCGGAAATGACAATCTGTTTCTTCTGTTTGTTGTGTCTCTTGCTAGTCATCACTGACTTTCTATTGGAGTATGTTCTTCTCTTATCCGCAGGAATCCATACACTTTCGACCAATTATTACATACGTGGACCAGGTTGAGAACCTGGAACAAGAAAACATGATAGACAAATTTGGTGATTATTCCACCCGCTTTAATACATCCACAATTGCCATGAAGGAGCTTCCTGAAAAGTTGCAAAAACTCGTGACAAGGACAAGGGATCAATAATATCAAGAAATCAAAAAACAATTTACACAAAGAAATAAGATATACGGTGGAAGGAATGATAGAGGAACATAAGAAAGACAAGGATGAAGAAAATTGACCAGAGAAAAAGAAAAAAAAAAATAGATTTTTTCACCAGGAGAAAAATCCTTTGTTTATTTTCTTGTCCACAGAAAAGAAACTGACAGGTGATTAAAAGAGCTGGAAGAGAGACATCACACAGGTAACTGCCTAAGAGACCTTCTGGATTAAGACTCTTAAAGACGACTGAAATGTTATTTTTCTGTGGGAGGTGTGAAATACAGAATAGAATAGCATATTATCTATAGGTTAATGTATTGTGCAGTTTAAATGTCAGTTTGTTGGCTGCTGAAATTGTCCCAGGCCAGGGTGATATATTCTTACTTGAGAGAAATTTCCAGCACAATATGCTCTTGCTTGTGGGACATGGAATATTTCATCCATGTATGGTTTCGATTGCGCAAAACTAATTCGCATGAAAATATATAATGAAGCAACTGTAAAGATGCTTAAAATTCCTAGCAGAAGCTGCATGGTGGTCAGTCTAATTTTCTAGGATAATTTCTACTCATGCACCGGTTTTTCTTTGGGAGCATCAATTATTTGAACTATTTAGGCTAAAACTTGAAGCACACATCTTTTACAATAAAGTTTATCCAACTTAGTTTGATTAAATTTACAATAATTATTTTTTATAAACAAAAAGGTAATGAATTGAAATAAATTAATTTTTTGCATCTAAATAATTTAATTTTATAAATGAATGCTCCCTTCAAATCGCAACTCTTCACAAAGGAGGAATTTGCTTGTGGAGAAAACAGACGAATACTATATTTCTTTGAAATTGACGTCTTATGGAGCCATAATGAACAAAGGCTGGCTAGAACTTGAAAGTGATCCAGGTAAAGACTGTTATATTGCTTGGACAAGATAAGACTAAAGCCTATGCGAAGAAACCTCTCCAGAAATTTTCTGTACCGGGCTGAGTGACACAGAAGCACACAGTACTCAGTTCTCGATAGTTTATTTTTTTGAAAGTCGCTAAAATGCATTACGGCAAGGCCTCAAATACCTGCTTCAATAATGAGATACTTGCATCATTTTTCTTTCCATTCGCAATAAATTTCAGTCATCTTGACACATTTACGGTTGATCGGATACAGTAGTTTATAAGATCACACTGAACCAATGAAAACTAGCGTAATATGAAAATAGGCTTAGCCTAAATGCGAGCACAGCACAGACCTATATCTGCACTATTCAAAAGTCCTTCACAGCATCATTAAAGAATGAATATCAGTATATAAAAATATTAAGCAAATCAATAATAAATAATAAAAATAATCAGCAAAATATGTTCATGACACTTAATGATATGGTGTTTGGTCACTTCGTGACGCTTATTAATGAGACCCATAATCGTCCTCCAACTTCCGGTGACAACAGCCGGGAAGAAAAAAATGGAAGAAAATTGGTTGGAGCAATTACTGCTGAAAGTATATATCGTTGTATGTTACTTTTCCCTGATCATATTCTCTACCGTAGAGCTGTGCTCGCTATTATGTTCTGAATAGGAATTTTCCATTATGTCATAATCTCACGTGGAACCTTTAAGTTAGAAACAAAGTATGGTGGCTTACGTGTGACATTCTACTGAACATTACCGATGCAGAAAAAATAGATATAATGTTTTGCATGACAGATACCATTAAAAGTAGCTTTACATAAAAAAACTTACAATTATTTAACACTTACCACGTTGGGCGCCAGATGTAACAGGTGAAAAAAAATCTAATTACCTATGCCGCGGCCGGGAATCGAACCCGGGCCGTCCGCGTGACAGGCCAACACTCTACCGCGTCGCTATAAAAGCTGGCTTGTACCGCAAGGCAGTACAAGTGTATCATATACCTATCACTACTACATATTCCCCTTCCATTTTAAGATTCGTCCACGAATCTCTGTTTGAGCAACCACTCAATATTAGGCCACCAAGCCTATTGGACCACCAAGCCCATCCAATGGGGTATTTTACGTTGGGCGCCAGATGTAACAGGTGAAAAAATTCTAATCACCTATGCCCAGGGCTCTGGAAATTTTGCAATCTGAATCGGTCCAACCGATGACGATGACGTCATCAATGAGCCCATTTCCAAAAAAAAAAAATATGTGTATATCACCTGTCACGAAAACTAATGACAATTGGCAGTCCTATAACTCCTTTTAAATAATACACCTCAACTTTGTTATATGACGGAAGTCCGGGTACAACGAGCATGATCAAAGCTGGCGTCATCAATAAATACAGTCAGGTATGTAAAAAGAAAGAAAAAAAAAATGAGAAAAACGGTTTTGTTGTTATTTCCACCTCCGCAGGGTTTTCCTAAACTATTTATAAACAACTGATTCCCGTCTTGTATAAGCGCGAAGACGGCGGGAAACAGGAGAGACGGAACGAAACGACTTTCATGGACCTAATTAGGTCTAATAAAAAAGGCCTGCGCCACGGGCGGTTTTGCAGTTTTCAGTGTTTCAAGATTTAATCAGACTGCTTAAATTTTAAGCACTGACCAATCTTGCCTAGCGCAAGTGGTGCATTACTTATTTTTACTGTGAAATCTACCTTGAATTATACTCGCGTGTTACGGCAATCAACAAAAAAAAAAAAAAAAAAAAAAAAGAAGCAATCAATTATACCCAGATCAGACGCTGTTGTATGCGACATCTGATCAGGACGTACACAGTTTGGGAATTTATTTATCGAATCTGGGACCGACAAACCGAGTTGATCAAAACAAAAAAGAAGAGGAAGAAAAAGGGTGAGTTCAAGCGGTGCATTCTTTTATCACTCTCAGTAAAGGGACCTTTGATCTTTTGGACACGCTGACTGCACCTGGATGTTTTGCAGTCTCAGTGTATTCACACGTGTCACACAAACGGATTAATTATCAGACTACCGTTACTGATGATTCGTGTTAATCGCTTGTTTACCGCACAAAGGTCAGTGAAGTGTTGATTTTTTGACAATGTTTGGATAATGACGTAATTAATTTGTGCTGCGGGTAGGTTGCCGTTATTCAGCTGTCTCTCCAATATACATGTCAAATGACCGTTTAGAGCCTTTTACCTACCATAATATCACATTTAAAAGGTGCGCGGACGTTGTCAGTTTGGAAAGACTAGACCGTTTGTGATTTTTTAGACATCATTGATTTGTGAAAATTGGTTGGTTTGGGAAATGTTGGACCGATTTATTAGCGTTTTGGGGTGTATGAAATCGGTCCAGAATTCTTAATTTCGGTCCAGACCGGCTATTTTTCCAGTTTTCCCGAGCCCTGCCTATGCCACAGCCGGGTATCGAACCCGGGCCGTCCGCGTGACAGGCCAACACTCTACCGCGTCGCTATAAAAGCCAGCTTTTATAGCGATGCGGTAGAGTGTTGGCCTGTCACGCGGACGGCCCGGGTTCAATACCCGGCTGCGGCATAGGTGATTAGAATTTTTTCACCTGTTACATCTGGCGCCCAACGTAAATAATCCCATTTGACGGGCTTGGTGGCCCAAGAGGCTTGGTGGCCTAGTATTGAGTGGTTGCTCAAATTGAGATTTGTGGAAGAATCTTAAAATGGAAGGGGAATATGTAGTAGTGATAGGTATATGATACACTTGTACTGCCTTGCGGTACAAGCCGGCTTTTATAGCGACGCGGTAGAGTGTTGGCCTGTCACGCGGACGGCCCGGGTTCGATACCCGGCTGCGGCATAGGTGATTAGAATTTTTTCACCAGTTACACAACTTACCCCTTTTTGACAATTACTGTAAAAATAAATTAAATTGATGCAGATCAAAGAAAACATGACAATTTTAAAGCATTTAATATTGGCAACAATTACCTTTGAATTCCGGGTCGATTCCTGCAGATTCTGTTATGTGACAAGCTTTATTCTGCCCAGCCAATCCATCATGAATGCATTTCTATGGTTTCCAATCTGGACATGATT
The DNA here is from genome assembly GCA_964016985.1 of Anodontia alba. Taxonomy (NCBI): domain Eukaryota; kingdom Metazoa; phylum Mollusca; class Bivalvia; order Lucinida; family Lucinidae; genus Anodontia; species Anodontia alba. Next base: position 97,246,651 of record OZ024828.1, read on the forward strand.
TTTTACTTAGTTCAGTTAGTCACAGGATAACCCTTTTACATTTTGGAATAGAACCTTTCAGGCTTATTCTAATTTCATTATATAATGAATGTATGAATGAATATGAACAAAATGTTTATATTCGTATTCACAGACACATTCAATTACTGTAAAAACAACAGCAACAACAAAAACAAAAACATTTATCCAAACAGTGCTACATGCATTTGTCATGTTCATGGTCATTTAGCTTGTTAAAGTAAAAAAAAAAAAAAAAAAAAAATTCTTTCTTTTAAAATTTATGCTGCTACACTTTCATGACTGTATATAAATTGTGTCATTCTGCATGAATGTTGTATTTTAAGTTTTTACACTTGAGGCTCTTCATGGAAATATATGTAGAAAATTATCGCAAATTAAAATTGTTCACATAGAAATCGTAAGAATGAGGGTACTCTAAAGCTTCCGTACTTTTTTCCCCCGAGCGTAATCCCACCAAAATGTCATCGTTTATTTTTAGTAACTGGAAGCTTCTGCAAACACAGAGTACGGTAGATTTCCCTTTAGTTCGAACAGGTAAAAAATAAATATTGATCCGAGTGTTCGAATTATATGAAAATCAGTTTCAGAAAAAAAAACACTGTTCGAACTATTTTAAATTGCGGAAAATCTCCGATAAAAAATCAATAACTAACCATCAGTCCCTGGGTGATGATTTGAGCTATTTTCCCACTGTTGATTGACCTAGAACGTAACTCGCGGTATTTACCGATAATTGCTCATGGTTGTGCGAATTCCCTATCAATAACAATGGACCATGTTCAATAACAAAAACATTCTATGTCACTTTCTTCTTATCCTCGGAAAACAGTAGCCTGGTCATAATCATAAACAATTGACGTCACTCTCAACTTTCTTCAATTATACTGTCATGTTGATTTTAACCTGGGTTGGTTAATCAAAATTAGGGGTGTAACGATACACCTACCTCACGATACGATGCGTATCGTGATACTTACCTCACGATACGATACATATCGTGATACTTTTAATCAGACAGACAGTAGATATAATCATTAAAACAATATTTCTTTCACGAAAATTGAGATATTTTTATGGGCCGAACAGTCTATTGTTGCGAGTGCTTTTTAGCCGAATGGAATACGTTAGTTGTCGTAAGACGAAAGAAGACGCTAACATCAATAATTAATGCATCAATAAAGCAAAATTAAGTAGGATTCAACATAAAAACAACATTTAAGCAGTTTGTCTGCTATTTTTTTACTTAATTTTGTCTTTCGAAGAAATTTTTTTGGGTGGACCAAACCGAACTGAAATTACCAAAAACGGACCGTGATCTGAACCACCAGCTTTGTACTGCGGTGAACCATACTTTCGGTGAATCGTTACCCCTCTAATCAAAATATTTAATCACCAGTACAGCTCCAACCAAGTGTGGTGAACACTGTGCCAATGCAAAGAGACTGCTATTTCCCAAATTCTACAAGTATTCTTTTTTATACGCCCGTTTGAAAAACGGGACGTATTATGTTACTGGGTATGGCGTCCGTCCGTCCGTTAACTTTTTCGTTTCCGGCTAACTCCTCCTACAGTTCACATCCGATCAAGCTGAAACTTGGTATATAGTTAGACCATGATGTGGCGCAGCACATATTGTTTCGAGGTTACAGTCCACCAAATGTTTGCAGAGTTATGCTCCTTAGAAAATTTCTGTAAACTTTTCATTTCCGGTTAACTCCTCCTACATTTTACATCCGTTCAGGCTGAAACTTCATATATAGTTAGACCATGATGTGGAGCAGCGCATGTTGTTTCGAGGTTACAGACCACCAAATATTAGCAGAGTTAAGCCCCTTTGAAAATTTCAGTAGACTTTTCGTTTCCGGCTAACTCCTACAGTTTACGTCCGATCAAGCTGAAACTTGATTTGTAGTTAGACCATGATGTGGAGCAGCGCATATTATTTCAAGGTTACAGTCCACCAAATATTAGCAGAGTTATACCCCTTTGAAAATTTATATTAATTTTTCGTTTCTGGCTAAATCCTCTTACAGTTTACATCCAATCAAGCTGAAACTTCATGTACAGTTAGACCATGATGTGGAGCAGCGTATATTGTTTCGAGGTTACAATCCACCAAATATTAGCAGAGTTATGCCCCTTTGAAAATTTCAGTAAACTTTTCGTTTCCGGCTAAATCTTCCTACAGTAAATATCCTATCAAGCTGAAACTTAATTTGTAGTTAGACCATGATGTGGAGCAGAGCATATTGTTTCAAGGTTACAGTCCACCAAATATCAGCAGAGGTAAACCCCTTTGAAAATTTATATTAATTTTTCGTTTCTGGCTAAATCCTCTTACAGTTTACATCCGATCAAGATGAAACTTCAGAAATAGTTACACGATGATGTGGAGCAGCACATATTATTTGGAGATTACAGTGCATCAAATATTTGCAGATTTATGCCCCTTTGAAAGTTTTTGTAAACTTTTCGCAGCATATTGTTTAGAGGTAATAGTGTGCAAAATTTATTATATAATAGGTATATTTTTTGCAAATAACTAAAGTTTTGGTCATATGGGCAAGATACTGATTTTTTTTTTTTTTTTTTTAAGATCTTCTTTTATTAGATTTGCAAGGAAAGGTTGTCATTATTAAATCTTTATAAATACATAACTCTTTTTGAATTTTTTTTTTTTTTTAATACTCTTCTGATTTGGCTCCCTTGAAGAACAAAAATAAAATCAGTATAAAGCAAGTTAAAGGTTTACCAAAAAAATTTCTTGCAGCATTTTTTTTTTTTTTTTTGGTTGTTTGTTTTGTTATTGTTTTGTCCGATATTGAAGTATAGGAAAAACAAATCAGCTCATATGGGCTTATAATATAGCCATGCTTCTGTGGTGTGTCCTCCGTCAGAAAGCACTTCTCCCTAGAAGCAGCAAACATCTCCCTATTTTCCCAGGAGAGAGACGTCACCTCTCCCTTAATTTCTGGGCCAGCTTGGACCCATAGGTTACAGTACACCAAATATCAGCAGAGATTATGCCCCAATGAAATTTAAAAAAAAAAATTAATTTGTAATTCCACTTACAGTTTATGTCCGGAGCACTGAATTATGCAGGAGCCAGTTTATGTGCTACATCTTATAACTTGCCACGGGCGTATAATGTCCCGCTTGGCGGAGCTCTTGTTCCCTCTGGCTATTGTCCAGTGGATCCCCCTACCCGAGACTGCTGTATGCTCACCAGACCTAGAAGTTTTCTAAGTCACAGTCAGTGGGCTGCAGTACTCAAGGCCTTGATCCAATAGCTGTTGTTTTTAACTTGATTTTAGCTCATCTTCATGTCATAGCCTGTCACCCTCAACATGACCCCATTGGGTTGACTGGGCCATAAAACCTCAACACAAACAAACAATAAAAAAATTGTGCTTGAATGTACTATAAAGTATATGTAGATTTTTTTCTACCTTTTGAGTACTCCCTTTCTTTTACAGGATTGTTCACCCTGCTGCTGCAAGACTTTGGTAAGTTATTGATGTGTATGTTTATGACCTGTTTCTACATTTTTGCTAAGCTTCTTTTTTATCACTCGGTATTATTTCTGTGCAGTCTTGTGTGAGTCCTGGTATCTTTCTCATGTTGAATCCTGTTTTAATCTTTATCATATTTATCACATGTATATATGTACATGTATGTGTTTACCAGTGATTCAATTTTCATATAGCTGAGTTTCTTGAAATCTGATTCTAAAAGCAGAATTAGTTGAAACAAATCATGTTTACCTTCATGTCATCAAGTCATACCAACAAGCGCATAATGTTCCTGCATTCTTAGTCCCACCAAGAAGTTATTAATAACAAAATATGAATAAATAGATCTGTTTTTAGTTTGTCTGTATGAAAGTACAGGAAGAGCTATTGCACTACCCCAGGCATTGGCATCAGCATTAACAAAAAATGTTTAAGTTTTTAGTTGCAGTTTTTAAGACCTTATATTTTCTAAATCCTCAGATGGATTTAGTTTATATTTGGTATGATTATAGAAGTTCGTCCAAAATTTTATTGAGAACTATCCACACCCCTGTTCATGTCCAAGGTCACAGACTTAGAAATTTTGTGTTAAAGTGTCCTCAAAGTTTTTAAGATCTGACAAGTGCAAGTTCAGGCAAGCTGTCCTGTCTAGTGACAGTCCTTGTTGAAGAAACATGTTTACATAATATTAATACAAGAATGTTATCTGACACTCTGTTTCATATTCTATGGTCACACAAGACATTTGAGGTCAAGATCATGTACTTAGAATTTTTGTGTTGAAGTTTTACATTAAAGTTTTTATAGATCAAAAGCTCCTGAAAGTATGGCTGGATTTAGTTGACATTTGGTGTAGGTTTTGTAGATCTTTTAATGTTATATTAGGATCTTATATATCCTGAATGCCTATATGCATTTAGTTGGTACATAGATGGATATTAGATACTGGTCCAAAGTTTCATTCAGTGCAAGGTCTGCCTTGCTCAGTGAGCCTGATGTAAAGCATGTTTTTAAAGATGCTTGATGAAAATGTAGTTAATTTTTGAGATGATTTTAGATATTGGTCCAAAGATTTGCTCATAGCAAAAACCCTCCCCCATTGTGCAAAGATAGGTCAAAAACAAAAATAGACAAGCTTGATTCCAGAAAAATTTCCTGTCTAAAGGGAAAAAAAAACAACTCAAGACCTCTTTCCTGATAAAAGTGATTATAATTTCTGTGGTATTTGTGTTACAGGAGTGAAAGGGGTGCAGGTAGAAGAGATCTATGATCTTCAGAAACCTATTGAAGGGTAAGTCACTACAATAAGGCATGCTGGAACAAAAATTGTACATATTCATTAAGGCTGGCACAATTAATCCAATAATCAATCGATTGAGAAATTCCACAAAAAATGATTATTGCTACAGATTTGCTAATCATTTGATTTCTGTGTCTGTTACTTTACCGTATGTATCCTTTGTATTCAGACACCCCAACTCCTTACAATACTTAATCTAAACTTTGAACAAGTATGATTTACTACCCAAAGTTGTGTCTTAAAATAGCTAAATGAGTGGCAAACAGTGTAGATCCTGATGAGATGCTGCATTTTGCGGCATCTCATCTGGGTCTGTACTGTTTGCTCAGGCCTGTCTGGCCAAATATGTACAGTAAAGTATAACATATGCTAAGAATTATGCTCAGACAGACAGGTGAAATTATGACCAAAGCTTCAGTGATTACTAATCGATTATTGATCACAATGACAGGACTGATAATCGATTATCTTTTCAGCTCTGATAAGCCAGCCCTAACAGCTATAGTCATTGGTCAATATTCACCTTTGTCTTTCTCTGAGCAAATTCAGCAGACAACAAACTGATAGTATTTTTGTCGCACCTGCTTGTAGCAGGATGCATCATGGGAGTTCGAATTTCTGTCCCTCAGTCTGTCCATCTGTTCGCCCATCCGTCCATCTGTCAACATTTACGTCAAGTCTAGCATTTAAGTAGATTTCTCTGAAACAGTAATAGCCGCGAGTGCCAAACCTTGCATGGTAATTGTCCTCCTTATACCCTTTAAGTGCGTACTATGACCACAGTACCATTGACCTTGATTTCATGCTAGAGTGACTTTGTTGTGATTTTACGTCGAGTCTAGAATTATTTACGTTGTCATCATCATCAACAGATTTTTGATTAACATGCAGGTACAGGGGCAACAGCCACATCAGTGGGCCCCCTTCCAGGTAGCTGGCGCTGCACGTATGGCAGATCTCACACCAGATCTCCAGGTATGTCTGTCATGAGGGTCGATAGCTGAGAGCTTCCACTCTCTGCAATCCCTCTCTGTCAACTGCTTCCATCAGCCTGTAAGTCAAAGGCTGTCTTGATTGCACTATTGGGCCGTTCCACATGTCCATACCAGCAGAGCCTTCTCTCCTTCAGAATGAGGTCCAGATCCTCAATGCCAAGCTGTGCAAGTAGCTCATTGGATCTTGCGGCTTGACACTGCAGAGCTGTCTGATCATTGCTCTGTCATTTCGCTGCAGACATTGGAGGTTTGGCTTTGTCACTGGCCAAGTCTCACTGGCATGGAGCATTGCGCTCCGCACACAAGAGCTGTACATGCAGACACGTGCCTTGCAAGACAGGTGGCGGGAAGAAAGAACTGGTAGCAGCTCCTTGAACTTCTTCCAAGCGGTTTTCACACAAGTTGTGGTTGAAAGTTCACAGCCACCAGCTGCTGAGTGCATGTATCCTAGGTAGCAAAAGGAAGCTACCACCTCCAGGTTGTCAGGTCCAACTTGGACTTCCCTCTGTGGTCTGCCATTCAAAGGGTGTGCAGTTCCCTGGCACCGTGTACATCTCTAATCAGGGTCCTTTGTCAAGCACTTGAGCCCACTGCATTTCTTGTGCACCCAGTACTTGCAGCCGTTGCAGAAGGTGCTGTTGCTGCCCACTCCAGTGCGACAGTCGGCACATGGAAACTCAACCTGACCTCTGCAAGAGGTCCAGGCCCATACCACAGATCATGATCTTCGTCTTTCCTGCATTTACTCTGCATTTAAGTACATTTTTTTTCTGATACAGTAATAGCTGCGAGTGCCAAACCTTGCATAATAATCATCCTCCTTATACCCTTTAAGCATGCACTACGACCACAGTAATTTAATGTAAGGTCTATATATTATACTCGGGTAAAATGCAACATGCTCTCGCTAACCTAAACCATTCTAGACCTTTCTAAAGAGCTATTGTCCCTGAAAATGTCGATTTATTGCAAAAAAAAAAAAAAATCCAAGTCTGAAACAATATAAAAGAGGACAGAAAAAAATCAGACAGGAAATAAAATGATTTACCTTGAATTTTTCGGTCTCAAATTGAAGATGCTGATCAAGCACTCAAGTATAGTATATACTATGATATACATGGGTAGGTCATTAAATCCTTTGTCACTTTGCAAGAAATAGACAAATCTAAAGGTTGAAAATCTTCATTAGAATTTGTTGAAATTCAGCATGTTGCCATTGTTATCTTTTTTAATACTTCGAGGTCCTCAGCAGGGTAATTTCGTTGAATAGGAAGCTTAAATCACCATAAAATAAACACTTATGAATTTACAGTAAAGTTGAGGCAAAAATACTTATTGACCATGTTCCTTTATTTTCCCAAATTATTATTACTCTTTCGATTTTAATGACGACAGTGAAATAGACAGGTCTTTTTCACACAATTTTTATATTTTATCAAGAACTAGACCTTTTTTATAGTAATAAGCCATATTTAAGGCATATTCCTGTTGCAATGGTATCAGAAGTTTGAAATTAATTTTGTCAAAAAGTAACTTTTCATTTCTTACTGCGTATGGATATTGTACATGAATATTTGTAAAATTTTGTCCTTTTTGAAAAAATAATCAGGTCACATGTGCCAAATTGTGTACAGGAGTAGTCAAGATGCCAGCTATGATGTATTAATGTTCTAATGCGAGTGTGAACTGCAGAGTGTGAACTGCAGGAAAAAAAAAATTCCGAAGGTACAGAAAAGCCATCGCTAGAAATATTTGATAAGCCTGATCCTTTATTTCCAAATCATTACCCTTTTGGTTTCCATGACGACAATCAAATGGACGGGTCTTTTGCACAAATTCTTATATTTTATCGAGAACTACTCATGAAAAGATTTTGGTTAAATTTTATTGAAACGTATTGTTTGTTTGTATTGAGATTTTATGGCCCAGTCAACCCAATGGGGTCATGTCGAGCGCGGTCAGTTTACCTAACCACACGTTTACTGGGCAGGCTTAGTCCTCTAAGCGGTTAGCCAGTATTGTGCACATTCTTTCTCCAGAAACTGACAGCTGCCCTTCTTGTATCAGCTGAGGGGAGAGAATGACCGTAGAAAATATTTCATGATCAATCTCCACGAAAGAATGTTGCTGACCTCGGTGGGGGTTGAACCCGCGACCTCCTGATCTCCAGTCAGACGGCGCATCCAACTGAGCCACCATGGCCGGGGTTGAAAAGTATTGAATAGTGTCAAAAAGTCCTTTTTTATGGTAATTTTCCATTATGTAAAAGGTTTGTTTTTTTTGGGTTGCCATGACAACAGAACAGAAGTTTAAAATTAATTTGGTCAGCAAGAAATCTTTTGAGTTATGGATGTTGTATGTGAAATTTTGTAAAATTTTGTATCGTATTTTCATAACTATTTTTAGAAATTACTGCGTATGATGAGGTGGGTGGGGTAACTTCCTTTTGTATTATGAGAAATTTTTCAGGTCACATATTCCTTACTGTGTACAGGAGTAACCGATATACATGTACTTAATATTGTTAAAGCATCGATTGTTCACAGAATATGCAAATTGAGAAAGTTGTAATGAAATTCATATCCTTAATAATTATCATTTTCTTTATTGTTTTTTCATGATTTTAGAGGGTAGGGGTTAATAAAGTTTAATACCACTCAAATGACATGGTGGTTCACCTTCATAGTTTGATCTGTTGAAAAAGTTTAAAGGAAATCTATTGTTAGGAAGTATATTACATATTTGTATCTTCAGTATATGCTTGTTAAAATTGATGTGATTTTGTCTGAATTTTCTTGTTTGAAAATAAGAAATAATATACACTTGTATTTGGTGAAACCTTTGTGTGTTTTGCTCTGGTTATTCCTTTGTGGTAAATTACTTACAGCAAAAAAGGATGTTTCCCTATATTAATGAACTAATAACGAATTTTAGCATGTTAGTAAAATTTGACCAAAATGGCCAAAGTAGTTAACATAGTAAGGTTCTTTAAAGAGCCATAACTGGTAAACCAGATGGTAACATGGCTATTTTATTGACAAAAAATAGTCAGAATATAACACAAAACTGAATTATAAAATATGAAAAAAAATTTATTGTTGGGAAAAAAATAAGGGTCAAATGTTAGTAGTGACCTTAATGGCAAACAGTGTTGTTCTGAAGAAGCCAACTGATCTGGATCTACATTGTTAGTGAAGACAGGACAAGGGTCTAGCAGGACAAGGGTTAAGAAGAACAGAACAGAGAAAACACATATACCTCTAGAAAATGGTATTGTTCTGATAAATATTTTCCTTATGTCTCTGCAAATATGGTATATATTGTTGTTGCTCACTAGAAATAATATTGTGAGGCGATTTTTATGAGTTCCAACAACAGTGATTTTATGGAGAAATAATATATATTTGGAATTGAAAATAACCTATAGAAAAAACACATACAGTAAATGTCCTAAATTTTGAACACCAAACTGTCTGACAAAATGACATATGCAAACAGTGCAGACCCTGATTAGACTGCTCCTGATCAGGGTCTACACTGTTTGCCTTTCCACAAAGTATTTTAAAAAACAGCTGCATAAAAAGCAAAATTTAGGCCAAAACAGTATGGAATAAAGTGTTCGAATTTTTAGGACATTTACCATACATACACAAAAAAGAGCACTCTGTCATCCATTCAGTGTGGTATAGATATGTAGCTGACTTGAGTGTTGGTAGTTCTAGACAAAACAGTATTTTACGCAAAAGATATTGATGTGTTTCCTATTTTCTTTTCATGAGTCACAAACTCTTTATACAGATTGTTTAGTACTGTTCAAAGCTGCAGTTAAGAAACATTTTTGAACAAAAGCTCGATGATTGTCTTCTTACTCCACTAAAACAAGTGTTTTGATTATGAAGCAGCTGTGCAAAAATATTGACAGAAATACATATAAGTCCAAATAGTTCTTAATCCTTAGCGGATTAAGGGTAAACATTTATTTAGTGTATAATAATTCCTCGTATATGAGCCATTCAATGAGAAAAAGGGTTTTCCAGATGATATGAAATGTAAAAATCCAGGGCCGGGTTGTTCAAAGCATTGTTAGCTGAACTGTTCTAGTAAGTACAATATCTAATTCACAGTTTTTTTTGCTGAAAAAAATGTGAGCAGCTTTTGCAAATGCAAAAGCTACTCACATTTTTTCAGCAAAAATATTGGCGTATATGCCATATTTAATGATTAAAGTTTTAATGTATGTTAACTAACAACATCGTTAGTTTTGAACAACCGGGCCCAGACCACACAGTCTGGAAAGGGCCTTTTCTGTACACCAGTACAGTCTTCAGTAGCCAATGATTCTGTGAGCAAGAATTCTGTAATTCATAGCTCCAGATAAGAGGAGTATCCAGATAAATATTTTACCATTACGAAAACACGCCTATTCAAATACATGTACATATATATAGAAAATTTCACCACCCAAAACTGAAAATTTTCAGATAAAAACTCTGATATTTTTCATATCTCTGCTCAAAACATAGATTGTGGGTACTTGTTAGAACTGCCTTGGTGAGGCAGTTCTAATGAGTACCCACAATATATGTTTTCGAGCAAAAATAAGAAAAATAATGTATACCCCTGTAAACCCCAGTTTTACTATATAAAAGTGGGGTTTAGGTGGGTCAAAATTATATACATGTAGGGCATGTTTTCGTGAAGTAATGTCTCCATGAAAACATATAGAGTGCTCATTAGCAGTGCCTTGCTGACAACATACATTTTCATGGAATAATAAAATAAGAATCTATCATGGGTGTGAGGGGTAGATAGAAAAATCTATCCTGGGGGTTACTGTCTGGCATTACGAAGCTTGCCGAGTGATGTCAGACAGATCCCAAGAGACAGATTTTTCTATCCATATCTCGCACTCATGATAGATTCTTTTTCTTGCATACCTTTCATTTCTGAAAGTGGGTTTTTGATAATGCTGTTACTTCGATTGCAGACATCCGCCATATTGTGATGTCAATCCAGTGATGTTTATTAGGGTCAGTATGTTCAGTGATGTCAGCCTTAATGTTGGCATACCGTGACGTCCTATACAACTTGTGTGTATCAAACACATGTATATTCTTGAATTTTATCTTTCCCTTGGGACGGATTAGGGTGTGTGAGATAATATTGCTAGCTTAGCTGTAATTTGTGGAAATCCTTATCCGGTAAGCAAAAAAAAAAAAATAAATATTTTTTAAATGAAAGAAAAAACAAACAAAACAAAAAAACAACCTTATCTGGATCTGTGGTTATTAAGCCTGTTAGCCCGAAAAACCAAAAAAGATTCCTTTGCAAACAATTTAGAGCCAGACGATCTATACTGTTTGCCAGTCTACTTTGAATTTTGACCCACACGCCTATTTGCAACAATGGATGTGTCCAGATTAAAAATGGAAGAGAGCAGTTAAGAAATTCAGGCATCAAAGGCTTCAAACACAACAATGACAACAACAAAATAAAACAACATACACACCCTTTTTTCTCACGATCTGTATATCCTCTTACAGGCCCGCATATGGTTTCATTTTTCTGTTCCGATGGATAGAGGAAAGACGATCTAGAAGAAAAACAATAACGGAGGAGGAGACATTCCTACAAGATGAAAACATTGTGAACAGTATCTTCTTTGCTCAGCAGGTATGTATAGCTTCAGATAAGAGATATAGCCAGATTTTTTTTGTGTGTGTCCCCTGCATAGCACGGCAGACAAATAGGGATCGTATATCCATCCACGACATTGTCGTTGTCACACTTTACATTTCCGCTCAATAACTTTTGAAGGGATGCATTGATTTCATTCAAAGTCTACAGAAGTTTATATCATTGTAAAATACAGGTCAAGTTCTATATTGGTAGTCATCTGCCAAATTTTGGCTGAGTTATGGCCCTTTTTCGACTTAGTTTTTGTTGTTGGGTTAAGATATTGGTTTCTGTTCAATAACTTTTGAAGGGATGCACTGATTTCATCAGAAGTTTGCAGAAGGGTATATCATTGTAAAATACAGGTCAAATTTGATATTGGTAGTCATCCTCAAAATTTTGACGGAGTTATGACCCTTTTTCGACTTAGATTTTGTTGTGTTGATATTGGTTTTTACTCAGTAACTTTTGCAGGGATGCATTGTTTTCATTGGAAGTTTGCAGAAGGAATATCATTGTAAAATACAGGTCAAGTTCAGTATTAGTAATCATCCACAAAATTTTGGCCAAGTTATGGCCCTTTTTTGACTTAATTTTTGTTATTGCTTCCCCTCAATAACTTTTGAACGGATGCATTGACTTCATTTGAAGTTTGCGGAATGGTATATCATTATAGCATAGAGGTACAAGTATATATTTTGATAATCATCGAAAAATTTTAGACTTAAATTTTTGACTTAGTTTTTGTCGTTGGGGTAAGATATTGGTTTACACTCAATATTGTTTGAAGGGATGCATTGATTTCATTCAAAGTTTGCAGAAGGGTGTATCAATGTAAATTTGGATATTGGCAATCATCCACAAACATTTGGCCAAGATATGGCCTTTTCAACAAAGTTTTTTGTTGTTTGGGTAAGACATTTGTTTTCATGCAATAATTTTAGAAAGGTTGCATTGATTTCTACAAAGAAGACCAGACCAGGGACAGAAGGCAGCAGAGTGGTTATGACCCTTTTGGATCTCCTCTTGAAGTCTTTTAGTTGAAGATGATTGCATCAGTCATAGATAAAATCTAGACAAAGTAGTGAGGGGTCGCCTAGTGATAGTATCTATAATTAGGACAAATACAGTGTTTTTTTCTTTTTTCGTATCAAATGGTTGTCGCTTTAAGTAGGCCGCACATCCGACTCTTGGATTACTTGTCTTATTTCTCCAACAAAACATATGTTGTGTCTACACCACAACCTCTTTATAAAACTATTGCTAGGATCTAAAGCAAAAACTGTGCTAGTGAAACAACCATGTTGTATCCAGACAAAAATGTATAGATTATACAGAAATATGACATTAAATAGTCATTTTTCTATACAATCTATACATTTTTGTTTGTATACGACAGTTTTGGGGTCCACCTCTAAACTGTCTTATTTCTGAAATCGTTTTATAATGAACCATCTTATAAAGAGGTTTCAGTGTTCTTAGTTGAAGTGTCTCACAGCTTCTAAAGAGTACTCACAACATATCGAGGGTTGAGCGCAAGACTAGCGTAAGTCAGATGGTTGTTTTTCCCCAAACCTAATCTCCTCACCATGAAGGCGTTATGAAGATTACAACATTTCTTTCTGTAAACAATGAAAATTTAGGTGCCATTGCTCGGATGAGCAATGGCACCTAAATTTGCATTGTTTACAAAGGGGTCCAAGTTGCCCCTAAACAAGGGTTTCAAAAATATGTTTGAGTTACTATAGTCTTGCGCTCAACCCTTGATATGTTTTTGTGGAGAAGAAAGAAAGATATCAATACTTTTTGTTTGAAAAAGTGCCCTACCTGGAGCTATGAAGTAATTAACACGTACATCTGAGCCTTGCCAAATAGAAAACAACCTTGTCACAAATGCAGCCAGTGCAGGCTTAGATCATCCTGGCATTTGTGCAGTGTGATAAGAGTATATGCTAATCACTAACATAATCTATGTGCAGGGCTCCATAGTGCAGTCTGTAACATGTTGGATTGCGGAACCAGAGGTCACAAGTTCAAATCCCAGCTTGGCCATGTAACTGAGATTGATCATAAAATAGTTTCTATCATGAATTCATTTCTATGGTCATTCTCCCCATTCTTCTGATTCAAGAGGCGCAGTTGTCAGTTACTGGTGAAAGTATGTGCACAAAGTTCTGGGCCCAGTTGTTCAAAGCGTCGTTAGCTTAACGAGCTTGTTAAGGGTCATTTCGTTAGCTGTTTTAGCGGATTCAATATACAATATTCTGATATTTTTTGCTGAAAAAAATGTGAGTAGCTTTTGCACTTACTCACATTTTTTCAGCAAAAAATTTTAGCATATTTGCGTATCACTCGATATAAATTTTAACGAATCGTTAACTAACGACGCCGTTAGCTTTGAACAACTGGGCCCTGGTTAACCGCTTAGACGACAAAGCCTGTCCTGGAAAAGTGTGAGTAGGTTGACTGTCTGACTCAACATGGCCTTGACAGTGTTGACTGGGCAATAAAACTCCAAATAAAATCCAATAAAAAAATACATAATCTGTGGCACTTAAATGTGAAAATCAGCACTTTCTTCTAGTTGTACATGAACAATAAACACCTGTACTCAGAACAGCTGTTACTGGATGTATTGCTGGCCTAGGTGGCTCAGTCAAATGTGCGTTTGACTGGTGATCAGGAGTGTGCGGGTTCGATCCCCGCCGGGTCTGGCAACTTTCTTTAGTTGAGATTTTTGATCATGAAATATTTTCTGCGGTCATACTGGTTAACAGCTTGGAGGAGGACTAAGTTTGCCCAGGAAAAGTGTGGTTAGGTGAACTGATTGTGCTTGACATAACCAGAATGGGTTGACTGGGCTGTAAAACCTCAACTCAATCAAAAAAGTACTGGGCCCAGTTGTTCAAAGCGTCGTTAGCTTAAAAGCTTGTTAAGGGTCATTTCGTTAACTGTTTTAGCGGATTCAGTACACAATATTCTGATATTTTTTGCTGAAAAAATGTGAGTAGCTTTTGCACTGCAAAAGCTACTCACATTTTTTCAGCAAAAAATTTCAGCATATTTGCGTATCACTCGATGTAAATTTTAACGAATCGTTAACTAACGACGTCGTTAGCTTTGAACAACTGGGCCCTGATGTTATTTCTTGTCATTTTCCTAATTATTTGTATGGGCGGCCTGAACAAACAGTGCAGTACCAAATCAGACACTGCAGAATCTGATCAGAGTGTACACTTTGCCACTCGTCCAGCAGATTTTATATAGATACATTGATTTGACATGTACTCATGTTCCAGATGATACCTAACTCATGTGCGACTCATGCATTGTTGAGTGTGTTGTTAAATTGTGAGAAGGTGAACCTAGGAGAAACACTCGCCAAGTTGAAGGTTTACTCCAGACACATGAATCCAGAGGTGAGAAAATCATCTTTAACTCTTAAAGTGCAAAACAAATTGTGGTACTGGCCTCAGTGGCTCAGTTGGATGCATGTCTGATCAGGAGGTTTTGGGTTTGTTCGACTGCCCCCTGCCGGGTCGGCAACATTCTTTCATGGAGATTTATCATGAAATATTTTCTACGGTCATTCTTTCCCTTCTGCTGATTCAAGAAGGGCAATAGTCAGTCTCTGGCGAAAGAATGAGCACACAACCAGTTAACTGCTTAGAGGACTAAGTCTGCCCAGTAAAAGTGTGGTTAGATAAACAGACTGCACTCGACATGACCCCAATGGGTTGACTGGGCCGTAAAACCTCAACACAAACAAACTCAAACAAATCGTGGCAGACACATTGTAAGTTTGTTTTTTTTTTATTGTTTTTTTTTTTTTTCAAAAAAATAAGGCTTGGCGGATGATTCACATAAATGCAAAGCCTTATTTTTCAGATTTTTTTTTTCATTTTTTTTTTTTTTTTTTTATTTCAAGGAAATAAGATTTTGCATATTATGTGAATTTTCTTCTTGGCAGACAATTCTTATGAAATGTTTTCTTATGTTCTCTTATGTTTTTTATTATTATTTTTTTTTTCAAGAAAATGAGAAATTTAACTAGCCACTTATTTGTTTTTAAAAATGTACAGCCAGAATGGCAAACTTTAAACTGAGCAGACCTGGATCACACTGATCCTCCTCAGTTTGATCTGAGTCTATGCTGTTTGTGTAGGACTATTGATCAGAACACTTAGGGTGAACGTAATAGTTCTAGGATTAGTAAGCCTTGTGTCAGTCCACTGTGACTGCATAGAATATCATGCCATGAGTCTAGTACGTATTTCAGTGAGGTTGCACTATAAAGTTCCATTCCTGTTGGCTGTAATTCTGGATCTAACTACCAAGGGAACTGGTCCAAGTGGCTCAGTTGATAGAATGTCTGCTTAAGATCAGGAGGTTTTGGGTTTATCCCTTGCTAGGTCATACCTAAGACTTTCTAAATTGGTACTAGCTGCTCTTTGTCTTGGTGATCAGCATTAGAAAGAAGAGCTTTGACTGGCAGCTTTGTCAGTATAATGTGACCAATCTTAGTATCACATCAGTGTGTATGAGTTTGATACTTCAATGAGATGACACTATAAAAGGGCTTCAGTTCCCGCTGTCACTTCCAGATTCTATCAGAGTATGACCAAAAGCTTGTTGACAATGAAATTAAATCTCTGCTCAAATCAAAACTAATGAAGTGGTAGGGTGGTGGTAAGGGCATGCTCTATTTGCAGTAAGTGAGGAGGAGGGGACATGTTAGTAGTTCTTTCTGCACTGTCATTTGCTTTTCCTCTCAGTCTCTTCTATTTCCCTCTTTCCTCTCATCTACTCATTTCCTCTTAGTTTTCTCTAAACCGTGGTCCTGTTTAACCGGACATACCCTGCCTTTACAAATAGTGTAGATTCAATCAAGTGGCTTGTTGAAGCCAACATCTGGAGCTGCGCTTTGTCATTTAGTATGTGAATTTGAATCAACAACCTGGATTAAGTAATCTGATTGGCTAATGATTAGAAGCGATTGGCTGATGATTAGAAGTGGGTGTGGCATCTTAATTTATTCAGCATGACAAGGATCAACCCAAATGATTTCTGTTTCAGAATAAAGGCTATGCCATTGGTAATATTCCAGAACTTGCTAAGGCTCACAACAGCCATGCAAGGTAAGATCTCTATAAATTACTCTTCAAAACAGTTGAATGTTGTCTCATTTAGGGAGAATGAATACATCAGCTCTGATGATTTTCCCCTGCCATTTTATAAAGGGAGACAATTTCTGGAGACAGGAATTAGCCTTGTATTGAAATCCTTTCGAAAATAGGGGCTACTCTTTCTACCTGCTTGCCAGTAGATTCCGTGGTATCCAGTTTTCTGCTTGCGAACAGCAATGAGTCTGATATGTCTGCATGAATGGATGGGCTGATCTGGGCCTTTGCTGTAAGTATGCGACATGTAAAGACTTTTTAAACTTCAATGTATAAAAAGATAATTCCCTATTTAAAAATGTACGCTGGAAACTTTTATAAGACTGTTCATTATAAGATGATTTCAGATATAAGACGGTTTAAAGGTGGACCCTAAACTGTTGTATCCAAACAAAAATATATAGATTATATAGAAAAATGACCATAAATGGTCATTATTCTATATGATCTGTATATTTTTGTTTGGATACAACAGGGTTGTTTAGCTAACAGAGTTTTTGATTTGGATCCAAGTAATAATGTTATAAAGAGGTTGTGATGTATACTTTTTCAAAACAAATATCCTTTCAGACACTAGATGCCAGCATCGTTAAAAACTAAAATATAACAATTTTGTTGACTGGAAGCCAAAAGTTGGTCAATTTATAGAGCTTAAGTAGCAACAGAAAAAGGATGTTTGTAGTATGCTGCACTTTGTATGTCAAGTTAACAAGAATGAAGAGTATACAATGTTTTGACCGAAATGTTTGTACTGAAGAGGCACCAAAAATGTGGGGATTAACCATAGCTGTATCCATGTTGTGATTTAGATGTGATACAAGTCAACTTCCTATTTTTATAGTGAGAGGCTCATTTGTCGTTTCTCTTATTCCTAGAAAAGAGCCAGCACATTTACCAGAGAAACAGCCCGGTATGACAGTTCGACGTATGGAAGCATTTCATTTTGTCAGCTATGTTCCTATCAATGGAAGACTCTTTGAACTGGATGGTCTCAAACCTTTCCCTATAGACCATGGTATATACCTTGTTTATCAGAGGCAACATTTCTTTAGTATATATAATCATCAGAGGACTTGTTTTGGAGGACTTATTTGATGATAATTCTGGTATAATTTTCTCCAGTTCTGCATTAAAAACATATGTTGTGGGTGCTCATTAGAACTGCCTCATTGAGGCACTTCTAATGAGCACCCACAGCATACTTTATATGGAGAAATATGAAAAAAATTATCCCAGAATTATCACAGAATATGCGTCCTTAACCCTTGTCCTGCTGAACCCGGATATACCCTGCCTTTGCAAACAGTGTAGATCCAGATCAGTTGGCTTCTGAGGAAGTCAACTGATCTGGATCTACACTGTTTGTCATTAAGTATGTGGATTTGTATTAACAATCTGGATCAAACAATCTGATTGGCTGACAATTAGAAGTGGGTGTGGCATCTTAATTTATTCAGCAGGACAAGGGTTAACAAGTCCTCTGAGTGATCCTCCTGTAATTGAGACAGTAAACAGTAACAATTTTCTTCTAATTCTATGATTTATACTAAAATTTGTTTTTGAACAAATCAGATTAAAAATAAGAAATAAACAGGAGCTGGCACTGGAAGTTCTGATAACTTTATATGTGTCATCATATTGTATCATGGAAAACACACACACAAACACTCACACACACACAAACAAACATTTATCTGTTGAAACACACACACACATGCACACGTACCTGCACACACACACACACACTAAAATTTATCTATTGAACTAATAAATGAGGAATCATTATGGATTACCTGCAAAGGTGCTAAAATTAGATAATGATCAGTGGAGTCTTACTCATATGGTAGTTTTCGAGCAGTGTTGACCATTAAAGTGCCAGTCACAACAGCAGCAGATTCTTCGGAGAAAATAAGAAATGTCTGCCTAGCAAGCCTTATTTTCTCTGAAAAAAAAAAAAATATATTTTTAGAATTTTGCACCAATTTTTAGTGGAGCTTTAAAGGCTAAGCATTTGAATCATTAGAACACTTGAAGGTAATATGAAACAATCAGTCTTCATCATCTGAGCCATCCAATCATAAAATATACCTTCGGACACTAGGGTCCAGGGAAGATTCAGATCAGACCATGCAAAATCGCCACTGATCTCATTTTGGAAGCCAAGGACGCAAAGTTTCTTCATGCAGACAAGAAAGACTGATCAGACTACTTGGATGTGCCGTCTGATTTGAGTCTTCATTTGGTGAATATATCATGTTGCAACTCATGTGTTTTGTATATCTTTCTACCATGGAGGAGCCTTAGATTGAATATAATTGAAAAGTGAAGGGACAGATCACCAGAGCATGTATGCAGACTGATCAGGATCTTGGCTGTTTGCACTTGTGTTTAGCAGCCAACAGACTGCACATGTAAACCATGTGATTTAGCTCTGCACCTGTGGCATATGTCAGTTTGAGTTAAAAAATTTCACTACAGTTGAACCTCGTTATCTCGAACTCGCTTATTTCGAATTACCGCTTATCTCGAAGTGAAAATCTGGTCCCTGTTTTAACATGAAACTATGGCAACAGGTAACAAAAAAATGAGGAGCAATTTCTCCTCTTTTCCACATTATTTTATATATATATTTCTAACTTCAGGAGTCAAATAACACATTCATTTGTTAAATGTGGTTGTTCAATTTATTGTTTTCCTCACTCTCTCAACTCTGATATCTCGAAGTGTTTCAGTGAGTCCCTTGGAATTCGAGATAACGGGAGTCGACTGTATTTGTTTCTAAATTTTCACTATTAGGCCCTTGGGACAAGAATGAGGATTGGACAGAGAAGTTCCGACGAGTGATATCAGAAAGATTAGGAATGGCAACAGGAGGGTGAGTGAATTTGTTTTTGAATATTTGGATATCTTAACTCCTTACCACACTTATCCTAAAATCTGAGCAAAGTTTTAGACAGATTAGACAGTACAGACATGCATTGTTAAGAAGAGTTGTTAACCCTTAAAGCTTGCTATGCTGAATAAATTAAGATGCCAAGCCCAGATCTTATTTTCAGCCAATCAGATTACACAATCCAGATTGTTGATATAAACTCGCATAATGGCAAACAGTGCAGATCCAGATCAGTTGGGGTCTTCAGACGCTAACTGATCTGGATCTACACTGTTTGCAAAGGCAGGGTATATCCGGATTCAGCAGGACTAGGGTTAAGGAGGAGTATTTGGCAATAATTCTGGGATAATTTGCTTCAATTCTCCATAAAAACATGTGTTGTGAGTACTCATTAGAAATGCCTCACAACATGTTTGTCTGGAGAAATAAAAACTATCCCAGAAATATCACAAAATACTCCTCTTTTACAACTCTTCTGATTGAAGAGTTATTAAGGAGGAGCATTTGGTGATAATTCTAGGATAATTTCATCCATTCTCCATAAAACATATGCTGTGGGTACTCACTAGAAGCACCTTGCAGAGGCGCTTCTAATTAGCACCCACAAGTTATGTTTGGTTTTTTCAAGAATTATGAAGAATTATCCCAGAACTATCACCAAATACTCCTCCTTAACAACAAGAGAAGCAACAAAAGTATCTTATAACTACTCACTGGACTCAAGTCACTGAGGGCAATTCCATTGAGTACTTGCAAGATTTGGTGCAAAAGTGAAAATTGTCTTAAATTGTCTCCTTAGATATAAACTTATTGGAACAACCATATTCACCATGAGTATTCAGAAAGAACTGACCAAACTATGTAAACCCAGAATATATATGTCATAAGGTGCAGGGTCTAATCCAGGTCTTCACTGTTTGCTAGTCACCTAGCAATTTTTAATACCACCAGCAGGTAGTAAAATTGACTTGCTGGAGTAATTACTATCTCGCTGTCCATCCATCTGTGAGCCTGTCTGTTCCTGCACAAATTTTACTCATGGCTATACTCCTGTACTGTATGTCATTGGCTGATCAAAATTTTGGCATATATATGGACATATATCATAATTACAGATAATGTGCTTTTTTTTTTTCAACCAAAAGTATTGATGTTTTTTTTATTTTGTGATAAAAACAGATGTTGTTGGTACTCATAAGAACCTTGTTGAGACACTTCAAAAATGTACCCACAACATATGTTTTCATTGAGAAATAAGAAAAATAGTCACCTGATACCCCACAACCTTTTCTACAGAGCTACATGTGCACCCATATGTCGGGGGACGGGGAGGGGGCAGGGGGCATACATATAGTTAAATTTTTAGGATAAGTATGGTAAGGAGTTAAAGTATCCGAATATTTAGTACATAGGATATGTTAGTTTACATCAGTCCTGTCTATCACTTTTGACAATGCACTAGCAGAAGACTTTTTAAGAAGAAG
Organism: Anodontia alba; assembly: GCA_964016985.1. Taxonomy (NCBI): domain Eukaryota; kingdom Metazoa; phylum Mollusca; class Bivalvia; order Lucinida; family Lucinidae; genus Anodontia; species Anodontia alba. The sequence goes on from OZ024828.1 coordinate 97,267,712, forward strand.
TATTTGGTGATATTTCTGAGATATTTTATTTCTGCATGAAAACATACTTTGTGGGTATTTATTAGAAGTGCCTTGTTCAGGTGCTTCTAATGTGTACTAACAGTAGGGCTGAAACGGGTAGAAATTTTGTACCCAGGTACCAGAGTCCCTGTTTAGAATGTCAGCAGTTAGAAAACATACATTCGAATGGCAATGATAATTAATACATTGCATCAGAATATCTGTCTGTCTGTCTGTCATTACACTTATATGCATGTGAAGGTAAGAAAATTTAGAGAAATGTTCCTGTTATAGTGTACAAAAATGGTTTGGCTAAACATGGTGGCAATTCCCACAAGCTAGTAAATTTAACTCTGCTCAGTTTCCTAAAAATTCTTCATTATTTCCAGGTTCTATAACTGGCATTTGGGTAACGGGTAGTAAATTTATACCCAGGTAACTAGTCTACCTGACCTGAACCTCGTGCACCTGGGTACTCGTCCCAGCCCTGCTAATAGCATACATTTTTATAGAGAACTCAGGGAAAATTGTCCCAGAATTATCACCAAATACTCCTTAATAATTAGTTTTCTGACTAGTGAGTGTTATTGGCACTTCAAACTCTCCTTTTTATGTCTCTTAGTGAGTGTTATTGGCACTTCAAACTCTCCTTTTTGTGTCTGTTATTTCAGTGAGCCGTACCATGATATCCGATTCAACCTGATGGCGGTTGTACCAGACAAGAGACAGTTATATGAACACAAACTGAGTACATTGAAGACCAACAGGCAGATAGTTCTAGAGGCTCTACAACAGGTAATAATTGTTATTTGAAAGATGTGTAGATAATCGCCATGGTAACAGTAACAGGTGCAGATATGTGTAATGCTGAATTTGAAAATTAGCCAAAAAAGTGGTTTTTGTATTTTACCTCAAAAATAGGGCTTGAGATTTCTTGATTATCAGCTTGTAATGAGATGATTTACACAATAAATCAAACCCTGTTTTCTTGAAAAAAAAAGGAAAAAATACCATTTGTTATATGTCAATTTTTGTTGAATGTCTACTAAGATTTCAGCATGTGTCTGTAGTGAATAGTTACATAATTCCAGATGAGAGAAGTATCTGGGTAGTTAGTTTTTCCATTTCTCCATGAAAACATAGGTTGCAGGTACTCATTAGAAGTGCCTCAGTCAGCTATTTCTGATAAGTACCGGCAACATACATTTTCATTGAGAATATAACAACCTATCATGAGTAGGGTAGGGAAATCTCACCCTCGGGGTAGGAATTTCAACCAGGGATGAGGCTTACCAAGTTCCTGGTTGAAATTCCTACCCCGAGGGTGAGATTTCCCTATCCTGCATGGACTGGCTCATGATGGATTCTTTTTCTCCCACCTTTAAGTGGATTGTTCCTAGGACCAGTGTGGTCATGTGAGATAGAAGTTTCTCACATGGGCAGAAAGCCTATCTCATATAGGCAAAGATGGGAGAAATAAGGAAACTGTCAACACATTTTAGTTGAAAAAACAACAACAAAAACACCTTTTCTGGAGCTTTGTGGTTTTAGTGTCTCTAATACAGTCGACTCTCGTTATCTCGAATTCCAAGGGACTCTCTGAAACACTTCGATATATCCGTACCTCGAAATATCAGAGTTGCAGAAGTGAGGAAAACAATAAATCAAACAACAACATACAACAAATGAATATGTAATTTGACTCCTGAAGTTAGAGATATATTGAAAATATTGTGGAAAAGAGGAGAAATTGCTCCATAGGAGCAATTTCTCCTCTTTTCCACAATATTTTGTTACCTGTTCTTAGATTTCCATGTTAAAATGGGGACCAGAATTTCACTTCGAGATAAGCGGTTATTCGAGATAAGCGAGGTCGAGATAACGAGAGTCGACTGTATTTAGCTAGATATTTTGAAACCTGCCTGAAAGCATATGGCCTGTACCAAACAAAGAAGTGTCTTAAAGCATACATGTATGTGGACAGCAAAGACTCAGATAAGACCTTCACTCTCCACTGATGTAATTGCTTGAACCGGCCTCGGTGGCTCAGTTGGATGTGTGTCAGACTGGTGATCAGAAGGTTTCAGGTTCGACCCATGCCTGTTCGGCAACATCCTTTCGTGGAAAATGATCATGAACTATTATCTATGGTCTTCCTCTCCCTTCCGCTGATTCAAGAAGGGCATTTGTCAGTTTCAGGCGAAAGAATGTGCACAGTACTGGTTAACCGCTTAGAGGACTAAGCCTGCCCAGTAAAAGTGTGGTTAGGTAAACTGATTGCGCTTGACATGACCCCATTGGGTTGACTGGGCCATAAAACCTCAACACAAACAAACATAATCGCTGGATACTAAAAAGGTATCAGCCTACAGCCACTTATCTTTGCATTTCACATATGATCAAAGACACCTTTTGATATGTGAGCATTTGGACAGTCTAGAATTTAAAAAAAAAAAAGAGCTATAACTTGAGAAAAATACATCTTATAATGATGTACATTTAACAAAGACTTAGATCAGCCTGCACACTCTGTGCAGTATGATCAGGGACCTTCTCCGTTTATCAGTATATTCTTCAGTAACCAATGTTACCATAAGGTGACAAAGAAAGCTCTGGCTCTGAAGTTATAAAACTTTTTTTTTCATGTTCAGCTGAGCTGAGCATGAAATTTTGCATGCTAATAAATCTCAAATTACAAACAAATGGCAATTTTTTCTTGGTAAACCTAGCTGAGCATGAAATTTTCTCTGCTAATAAATATGAAAATGCCAACTATTGTTGGCATTTTCATATTTATTAGCAGAGAAAATTTCATGCTCAGCTGAGTTGAGGATAAAAAAAGTTTTACAAACTCGGGCCTGATCAGTTCTGTAGAATGATCTAAGCCTTCATTATCTGTATATATGAAAAGTTCCATTTTCTCATGCTGCAGCTCCTTTGAGCCATATGTAGCCTGATCAGGCCAAATAAAAAAATATGTGTGTTTAGGGTAACATGTTAGAAAATTTTTTGTACTTTTTGAACTTTGTCATTTTCTGACCTCTGATGTATAGACAGTGGGTACCTTGTGATTGCAACTTTTCATACAATTTTAAACCGGTCTTTTTGAAACTTTGCACATGTTTTCTCCTGTGTCTGCAGAAGTCCACATGGTTTGGATATGATTTTTAAATTTATTTTTGTCACTTTTTCCACTTTAACTTTGTCATTTTCTGAACCTCAGATTGTATGAAAGTGTACAGACTTTGGGTACTTTTTGAGCCCAATTTCTCATGCATCATATGAGAAAATTCATATGCTTTCAATGAAATTCCTATATTCATATAATCCTTGTCTTTAATTTTTGTCACATTTCCAACTAAATACTGCTAAGAATGAAATAAATTTATTTAATAACCACGTCCTGTGACATTTGCCCCAGCAGGTGCGACGCCGCCTTCCACAGAATTCTGGTTATGAAGAGTAATGCCATAATTACCACATATATTTGGACTTTGCACATAATTCACATAAAAGTTTACCTTGAGTATCCTTAGATGTGTCTAAAAGTACTAATAAAATGGCAAACAGTGTAGACCCTGTTGATTGCTCAGCTCTTCTTGTCTGAATGTTTAGCACAAAGATTTTATCCCAGTAGCATCTATTTTTTTTTTTTTTTTTTTTTTTTGAGAAAACATGAAAAAATTGCAAAAATCAAAGGAAAATTAAGTAGGGCAGGGTTGCCCTAACCACACATTTTTTTTATTTGGCCTCATAATAAATTCTTGTTGTCAATAAAATATGCTGGTATTTACATAAAGTTATGAATGGTTCACCTTGACAAAAGAATAAAGCTCCATTTCTGGATCAAAAGAAAGTATTATATATTAGCGGAAAAAATAATTAAAGAGAAATGCATACATGTACATGCATTATTCTGCTAATGTGGCATGTTCTGTTTTTCTGAAATTTTAATTTCACTTTCGGAAAAAAAGGCTACAGTAAATCTTAAGCAAATGGTTCTAAGCTTAAGAAAATGCCAAAGTTGATAAACAGACAAACTTGGTCAAATATTAACAGAGGCTGAAAAGTTAATTTGGTAATAGGCACCTTAGTCTCAAAATTTTGTCAACTGTGAAAATGCTGTCTATTGATGTATGGTAACAAAATTATATTTACCCATTTTTTGTTGTTATTTATTTTTTTTAAAGGGGGCATAACTCCTGTAAATACATAGACCCCATATATAGTATACCAAGTTAGAAAGTCATGGCTCTGAGTTGTTTCCTCTGAACTCATGGTGACAGAATTGTAATTTTAATTCCTAAATGGGAATATAACTCCATCTGGTAGTAAAATGAACCACGTCTCCAGAAAAAGACTCTTTGAAGTTTCCATCATTAGCAAGGCCATATGTCTAGTTCTTTGGCTGAAGTTTCTCCTTGGCTGCCGCTTACTTGAGGGAATAGCATAGGTTCTGGCAAGACTGCATGGATGCGCAAGCTTGTTTGAACCTCTACTGTTCACGTTTGCAGTAATGGCTTATTTCCCATAACACTCAAGTGGTCTTGTTTAAGTTTAGGCCAAGTATGGTAAGGAGATAGAGTTTGAAAGTGCTTATGGTAAGTCTGATATGCAATATCTGGACCATGTATAAATTGTGCATGGAACAGTGTAGACCCTTGTTCCATGATGTGGGTACACAGACTAATCAGCAAGCATACTGTTGTAAAGCATACCATTTTGGCTAACGGAATCAAGACAGTTCCCTGACAAGACAGTTCCCTAACACAGTTTTTGGAGACAGTTCCCCGACAGATTTGAAGACAGTTCCCCGACACTTTTTGAAGACAGTTCCCCGACACTTTTGTTCAGTCAAATGACCTGTGACTGATAATTATAATTTTATAACTAGTAATTATGGGTTCACCGACGTTTTTGAAGACAGTTCACCGACAGATGTTTTACATTGCATTTATACACCTGATACAAAAGCGTAAGAATTACATGCGAGTCTATGAGAATATCAGAAAAGTTTATTATTTTTGCACCGGAGTGTATACTTGTAGTTAGGAAATGTTTTCAGATGTTTATAAATTGTATCGTTTTATCTCGGTGATGATATGTAGTAATAATGATCCACGTCGTGAGAAAATCTGCTAATTGCATGTGCGAACAACAAAGGCGCAAATCAATCTGCGCATCCGCACAGTCTGACCAGTGCCTTTTTTGTTCGCTGCTTGGATAGTATAATTGTTTAAGGCTGAACTATATTTATGGATAACGTACGTGACTTTATTTTCAATCCCCTTTTTATTGCGAAATAAAGATTTCAGCTGTTTTATTGTCCTGATATCACGTCTACTAAGTCGAATCCTGGGAGAGAAAAGGTCCCCGTCAATCACAGGCACAAATAATCCAATCACAATCAATCACTTATCTATAATTATCCTTAATTACCCATAATTACCAATTATAATTATCAGTTACAGGTCATTTGACTTTGAACAAAAGTGGCGGGGAACTGTCTTCAAAAGTGTCAGGGAACTGTCTTCAAATCTGTCGGGGAACTGTCTCCAAAAGCTGTGTCGGGGAACTGTCTTGTCGGCGAACTGTCTTGTTCCCTGGCTAACTATATCAACTTCAGTATTGAAGAAATGTGACCATCTGCATATGTGATGGTCGTTTTGCTTGTTGTGGCTTCTGGTACAATTAAGATAGCAAATATAAATGTTAGCAGGTAATTTGAAATTTTTTTCTTATTTCTTCTGAGAAAACTGAGAGACATTTTTTTTTTCTCAGAAAAATAATAAATAGTCACAGGCTTGTTGTCTGCTAATTTCTTGATAAACCTATAAAGGGTAAATGATTTTATTGAGCAGAATAATCAGATAAAAGAGGCACAACACAGGGAAACTTTCCACATGGCATATATGTATGAGCTACACCATCACGAAAGCATACCTATATAATTTTGACCCCCTTAAACCCCACTTTTATATAGTAAAACTGGGGTTTACAGGGGTATACATTATTTTTCTTATTTCTTCTCAAAAACATAGATTGTGGGTACTCGTTAGAACTGCCTCGGCGAGGCAGTTCTAACGAGTACCCACAATCTATGTTTTGAGCCGAAATATGAAAAATTATCAGAGTTTTTTATCTGAAAATTTTCAGTTTTTGGAGATGAATTTTTCTATGTATTTGAATAGGCATGTTTTCGTAATGCCATGCTGAAAACAGACCTTCAGGGTGCATATGCCATAGCTTGAAACAGGCACTTTTTTAAACCAAAAAGTATTGATTTTTTTCTTATTTCTTCATGAAAACATATGTTGTGGGTACGCATGAGAAGCACCTTGTCATGTGTTGCTAATGAGTATCCACAATATATTTTTTTGTGAAAATATAAGATGTTTTTTTTATATGGATACTCCTATCTGGAGCTATGAATTTTGCCCTAAAACTTCATTTGATTGCTTTATGAACAGCAAATGCTCATATCAGCCTATTCCTCAGCTCAGTCTGGACAAGATCTTAAAATCATAGCTCCAGATAAGGCGCTTTTTTCAACCAAAAAAATACTGATATTTTTCTTATTTCTCCACGAAGTATATGTTGTGGGTACACATTAGAAGTACCTCGATGAGGCACTTCTAATGAGTACACACAACATATGCTTTTGTGGAGAAATATGAAAAAAATATTATGCGGCTATCCCCTCGTATCTGGGGCTATGAACTTTGCTCTTCACTGCATTCTGGTATGTCCATATGAGCTGGAGTAAAAGAAAAGTGTCTGTTTGTCATATGCAAACAGCAAAGATCAAGATCTAGCCGCACATTCTTGCTGTCTGTTCTGGCCTTTTAAATTTTTTTTCATATACTATACAGTCAACAAAAGATACCTTTTTCAGCCCAAAACATGGTGATAAAAATTTTCTTATTTCTCTACAAAAACATGACCGCATCGGGAGAAAACGTACCTTCTGACATTTGCGTCCAATGAAGACTTATATCAGCCTGCAATTCTATACAGTCTGATCAGAGTCTTCATTCTCCTCATAAAGAAGCTTTGCATCCGTGGCTAGTCAAAATGCACCCAGTGAAAATTCTGATCAGAATGTGCAAACACGTAGGCTAATGTGAATTTTTGCTGGGCCCATATGTCCGAAGGTAAGTTATCTGATGTTACAGCTTATATGTTGAGGTACTCATTGGAAGCACCTCATTTAAGCACTTCTAAATACTGTAACAACCCGAAAAAGGAGTCTACAGTACATACCATAAGTATTGGGACACCTTATGTACTTACCATACTTTATCCTAATATTTTAAATAGTCCATTCTACTACTACTTGATGTGTCTAAAATATTGCTGTATGTACGTACGGCAAACAGTATAGACCCTGATCAGATGTGGCATTTTGCGGTGCTGATCTGGGTCTACACTGTTTGCAAAGGCCTCTCTGTCCCAGTACTTAGGTTATTATGGTAACCAAACAGTTTATTGTCATGGACAAATAAAAAACAAAAGTATTTATCTGGATACCTCTTCTGTGGTGTCCAGTGATTCCATTAGCAGACCAGGTGTAGATGCAGATTGACATATGTGCAGGCTGGTTTAGACCATGACTGTTGCATATGCTGTATGCTAGATGTTCCACAGGAAGCCTCCAACTTTTCTTGTCTGTTTTAAGCTGCTCGGATACACCAAGGTACAAGCTGTTTGTTTGGTCTTTCCTTTCAGTACTCAAGGATTTTTAAAATGTATCATTTCTACTTTTCTTTGCTTTATTTTTAATCCAGCACTTGCGAGTTCAGTTTTCTAGCTCTTGTATTAAAGGCTGTTTTCTTTAAGGCTGGCAAAATAAGAATTTTAACTGATTGCTTTCCTCTTAAAACAACATGAGCTAGCGCACGCCAAAACCTACAAAATGACATGTGCACCCAGCAAAGACTCATTTCAGCCTGGGCATCCACCCAGTCTGATCAGAGTTTGCTCTGTCCACAGGAAGAAAGCTTGAGTCCTTAGCAATCCATTAAGTGCACTGCAAAGACTATGATCAGACTGGGCAGATGCCCAGGCTGATCTGAGACTTTGCTGGGGGCACATGCCATTTTGTTGGTTTTGTCGTGGGCTGGCTCATATCATTTTGTAGATTATGTGTTGATCTTTCATTCTCCATGAATGATATTCATGTTAAGTTCATAGCTCTAGATAAGGAGAATTCCGAGGTATAATTTATTTATTTCTCCTTGGAGCACTCCTAATGGATACCCACAACATATGTTTTCATGGAGAAATAAGAAAAATGACAATAGATCGTGGTTGAAAAAAGTGCCTTGTCTAGAACTATGGAAATATTTGGTAGTCTCATTAGGATCGTCTCATATCAGAAAATATATACATGTACAGTGACTTATTAGGTTCCATTCACTCCCATGTTGTAGCATCCAAGTGGACAAGCCATTAGCATTTCTGGCTTTGACTCTTGAGGTCCCAGGTTTAAAACCCACTAGAAGCAGAGTTAAGCATATGATTGTATTGTGCTTTATTGCACAGAGCCTTTCATTATCACCCCTTCATCATGATGAGAAAACGGACATTACCGTATTCTATCTAATTACCGCACATACCCCTATAAGCGCACACTCATGAAATTCCGTAGTCTTATTACAGCCAGTGTACTTTTTATTTACTTTTTTATAAAGGCATATGTTGTGGGTTCTCATTTGAATTGCATCGACAAGCGATGCAATTCAAATGAGTACCCACAACATATACCTTTATAAAGAAAATCAGAAAAAAAAATCGCATAATCATCATCAAATAAGTCCTTTTCTGATCTTTTTATAGTGTATCCTTAATAGGTATAGGTACATATTTTATCACATCTGAGTGTTCCCAGTAATTTTGAAAAGCCTAAGCGCACAGTGCGGTAATGAGGTCGAATACGGTATGTTACATTCAAAGAGCAAAAGACCAAATCAGCCTGAATATCTGAGGAGTTTAAGGCCTTCCTTTGAAACTTTAAACCAGAGATACACGTTAGTATATCTCTGGTGTATTTTTAGTAAATAGCTTTAATGACCCATCCAAACTCCCTCTTTTTTATGTTTGCTAAATTCTAAATCAAGCCATTCACCCACCCAGGTACGATCACAGATTGATCAACTCATTATCAACAGATTTATAAACATCCAAACTATTCGATCAGTGCCTTCTGTGTTCATCAATGTAATCTACAGTATTGTAATTTTGTAAGCAGACATATAAGGCTCAGATGTGCAGTCTGACCTGGGCCTTAAGTGCTATTGTATGCATTAAGCATCAGCTAATCTGTATCTTTTCTGTTTTTGTATGTATTAAGCATCAGTTCACTTGAGCCTTCCCTGTTTGTGTATGCATTAAGCATCAGCTGACCTAGGCCTTCACTGTTTGTGTATGCATTAAGCATCAGTTGATCTGGGCCTTCACTGCTAATGTATGCATTAAGCATCGGCTGACCTGGGCCTTCACTGCTTATGTATGCATTAAGCATCAGTTGACCTGGGCCTTCACTGCTTATGTATGCATTAAGCATCAGTTGACCTGGGCTTTCACTGTTTGTGTATGCATTAAGCATTAGTTTACCCGGGCCTTCACTGCTTGTGTATGCATTTAGCATCAGTTGGCCTGGGCCTTCACTGCTTATGTATGCATTAAGCATCAGTTGACCTGGGCCTTCACTGTTTGTGTATGCATTAAGCATCAGTTGACCTGGGCCTTCACTGCTTATGTATGCATTAAGCATCAGTTGACCCGGGCCTTCACTGCTTATGTATGCATTAAGCATCAGTTGACCTGGGCCTTAACTGCTTATATATGCATTAAGCATCAGTTGACCTGGGCCTTCACTGCTTATGTATGCATTAAGCATCAGGTGACCTGGGACTTCACTGTTTGTGTATGCATTAAGCATCAGTTGACCTGGGCCTTCACTGCTTATGTATGAATTAAGCATCAGTTGACCTGGGCCTTCACTACTTATGTATGCATTAAGCATTGATCATGAAATATATTCTACGGTCATTCTCTTCCTCCGCTGATTCAAGAAGGGTAGTTGTCAGGTTCTGATGAAAGAATGTGCACAATACTGGTTAACAGCTTAGAGGACTAAGCCTGCCCAGTAAATGTGTGGTAAGGTAAACTGACCAGGCTCGACATGACCCATTGGGTTGACTGGGCCGTAAAACCTCAACACAAACAATATGCATTAAGCATCAGTTGATCTGGGCCTTCACTGCTTATGTATGCATTAAGCATCAGTTGACCTGGGCCTTCACTGTTTGTGTATGCATTAGGCATCAGTTTACCTGGGTCTTCACTGCTTATGTATGCATTAAGCATCAGCTGACCTGGGCCTTCACTGCTTATGTATGCATTAAGCATCAGTTGACCCGAGCCTTCACTGCTTGTGTATGAATTAAGCATCAGTTGACCCGGGCCTTCACTGCTTATGTATGCATTAAGCATCAGTTGACCTGGGCCTTCACTGCTTATGTATGCATTAAGCATCAGTTGACCTGGGCCTTCACTGCTTATGTATGTATTAAGCATCAGTTGACCAGGGCCTTCACTGCTTGTGTATGAGTTAAGCATCAGTTGACCCGGGCCTTCACTGCTTGTGTATGAATTAAGCATCAGTTGACCTGGGCCTTCACTGTTTGTGTATGAATTAAGCATCATTTGACCTGGGCCTTTACTGCTTATGTATGCATTAAGCATCAGCTGACCTGGGCCTTCACTGCTTATGTATGCATTAAGCATCAGTTGACCTGGGCCTTCACTGCTTATGTATGCATTAAGCATCAGTTGACCAGGGCCTTCACTGCTTATGTATGCATTAAGCATCAGTTGACCTGGGCCTTCACTCTTTGTGTCAAAACCATAGCTCATGGGAACTCCAAACAAACTATCTTCAACTGACGAGTGTCTTTAATCTTTATTTGAGAAACAAACTAGAAAAGAATAAAATGAAATCTACACTTTAATTTTCTTCTGAAAGCCATGAAACATTGCATAATAGATGTACTAATGTAGCTGGATGTCAGAAACATGCTTTGGAAACAATGCTATCAAAATGTTATCTGTATGACTGGGTTGCAAAAGTGTATATTACTACAAATACTTAATACTAAAACATCATACCAAAAATATTCATATCATTTAAGCTGCTTTAAGTTCGTTTGTAAAGTTTTGTGTCGCTAGTTTTGGCAGGTCTGAGATGTTTTGGCTATATTGCAGTCCCAGAACTTAGGCACAGAATGTTTTGTGTTTTAGTCAGCTACATTACTTTGATGTTTTTCTTGCATCACATTTTACTGGACCTACAAATGCATAAAAAGTACTCAACATTGTGAAACCAGCATATGAACAAATATTTAAGAAAAAGTCATCATATGAATGTGGGTCTCACCTACATTACAGAGTTTTTCGTTTTGTTGTCACCATTACTTTCAACTTTGAATATATAGCGCTTAATATGGGGCTTGTACATTTAAAAAAAAATTTAAATCAGTTAAAAGAAAGTCTAAACAATATAAAATTAAAGATCCACTGTCCATGACTGCCTTGCATTACAAAAAAATAGGTCGTAAATTCTCAAATGATTGAGAAAACAAAAAAAGTGTTTGGTCAGAGAGCCTGCGCAGATATAAAGTTCGATCTTTTCTTAGCCATATGCACATATTCATTCATGGTGATGTTGATTATTGTTCAAGAAATATTACTATTTACTTACCACAGCATGATTGCAGCCACAAAAAGCATTGGAAATAAACAAAATATTCGTTGTCCCTACGCAAAATTTCTGCTTAATATTGCTGTACCGATATTAGGGGTTAGACAGGGCAATCAGTTGACCTTGGCCAACATTGTTTTATATGCATTAAGCATCATTTGACCTTACTGTTTTCATATGCATTTAGCATCATTTGACCTTCATTGTTTTTGTATGCATTTAGCAGCAGTTGACCTTTGCCTTCATTGTTTTTGTATGCATTAAGCATTAACTGACCATGGCCTTCATTATTTTTGTATGCATTAAGCATCATTTGACTTGGCCTTCATTGTTTTTGTATGCATTAAGCATCATTTGACTTGGCCTTCATTGTTTTTGTATGCATTAAGTATCATTTGACCATGGCCTTCATTGTTTTTATATGCATTAAGTATCATTTGACCTTGGCCTTCATTGTTTTTGTATGCATTAAGCATCATTTGACCTTGGCCTTCATTGTTTTTGTATGCATTAAGCATCATTTGACTTGGCCTTCATTGTTTTTGTATGCATTAAGTATCATTTGACCATGGCCTTCATTGTTTTTGTATGCATTAAGTATCATTTGACCATGGCCTTCATTGTTTTTGTATGCATTAAGCATCATTTGATTTGGCCTTCATTGTTTTTGTATGCATTAAGTATCATTTGACCATGGCCTTCATTGTTTTTGTATGCATTAAGCATCATTTGACTTGGCCTTCATTGTTTTTGTATGCATTAAGCATCATTTGACCTTGGCCTTCATTGTTTTTGTATGCATTAAGCATCATTTGACTTGGCCTTCATTGTTTTTGTATGCATTAAGTATCATTTGACCATGGCCTTCATTGTTTTTGTATGCATTAAGTATCATTTGACCGCATTAAGTATCATTTGACCATGGCCTTCATTGTTTTTGTATGCATTAAGTATCATTTGACCATGGCCTTCATTGTTTTTGTATGCATTAAGCATCATTTGACTTGGCCTTCATTGTTTTTGTATGCATTAAGTATCATTTGACCATGGCCTTCATTGTTTTTGTATGCATTAAGCATCATTTGACCTTGGCCTTCATTGTTTTTGTATGCATTAAGTATCATTTGACCATGGCCTTCATTGTTTTTGTATGCATTAAACATCATTTGACTTGGCCTTCATTGTTTTTGTATGCATTAAGTATCATTTGACCATGGCCTTCATTGTTTTTGTATTCATTAAGCATCATTTGACCTTGGCCTTCATTGTTTTTGTATGCATTAAGTATCATTTGACCATGGCCTTCATTGTTTTTGTATGCATTAAGCATCATTTGACTTGGCCTTCATTGTTTTTGTATGCATTAAGCATCATTTAACCTTAGCCTTCATTGTTTTTGTATGCATTGTATGCATTAAGCATTAAGCATTAGTCAACCTGGATCTTCACTATTTGTGTATGCACCAAGGATCTTCACTGTTTGTGTGTGCACCAAACATCAGTTTTGCATGTTGTATCTCATCTGTATGACAATGTGGATTTTAACCATCAACCTGCTGCAGATGACACTGAGCAGACAAAAAAGACAAGTGGTAGATTTCTAACTTTTTCCTGGCAATAGGTTTTTGCACTTTATTTGAAGAAGAATACATTGTATTCAAGGCTTTCACTTTTCATCTGGGAAAAGCCTGGAGTGTGAATTTACATAACTCCAGATAAGGCATAGTTTTACCAAATATGTTGATATGTTTCTTATTTCTGCATGAAAACATATGTTGGAGTACAGTAAATGTCCTAAAATTTGAAAACTTCATTCCATACTTTTTTTTGCCTAAATACTGCTTTTTATGCAGTTGTTTCTTAAAATACTTAGTGGAATGGCAAACATAGACCCTGATCAGACTGCTCCTGCAGTCTGATCTGGGTCTACAGTGTTTGCACATGCTATTTCGTCAGACCATTTGGTGTTCGAAATTTTAGGACATTTACCTTACTCATTATATGTTTTTTATGGAGAAAGAAGAAAAATATCTGTCTGGATACCCCTCTTATCTGGACGTATGGTAGAATCTTCTGATACTAAAAGAAGGTTTTGCGCAGGAAACTGGGGCTGATCTGGTGGCCTTAATTGTCTGCTTAACCTTGAACACTCTTTGGGCAAATTCAGGAGACAACAAATTAAATATTTTTCTCAAAAAGTAAAATTTGATATTTTATGCCAATTATCCCCAAAGGAGACAATTAGCTATTGTCTCCATTAAATTACAAATCTATTCAAACAAGATTTGACATTTCTTGAAAATTGTCTAGAGACAATTTGCATGAAATTTCTAATCTATTATCTGGGAAAAATAAGAAAAATATTTCAAAAAGTCATCTGCTTATTTTTTTTTCCCAGCATGCAAAATGTTAAGACCCTTATTCTTGTGTTGCAAATGTGATGTGCAACAATGAAAAGGGCCTTGTGTAATTTGCAGACAATGCAGGCCCTGATCAGCACACTAGCACAGACTGATCTGGGCATTAGTTGTCCTCTTACAGAATCAGTGGATACTGTAGTATATGTCATCGAACAGAAAATGCCCAGATTAGACTGCACAGATGCACACGGTGATCTGGACCTATGTTGTCCACAAAATGCATACTGGCCATTTTTGTGTGTTGCGCATCATGTGAATGTGCAGGCTGGTCTTGACTTTCTCTGTGTTTGGCTTTTTATAGCTTTTCTAATACCCTGGACCATTTTTGTGTTCACTTAGCAGTTACTTTTGTGTGACTGTTTCTGTAGTTGAGTCTTAACTGGCAGTAAGTGCTTTAGTGTAGTTGGTTAAGCCTTGCCTAAGAAGCCTAAGAACAGGAGTCTTAGGTTTGTCTATCTGACAGTAGACTAAATTTCATAACTCTGCAATAGAGGGTTATCCTGATAAATAATGACTCATTTTGCAAATGGCTTATTTTATGTTATGTACATGTTTATCTTAATTCCTAAATTAGAAATAAAGTCTTAATCTTATCTTAAATAGTTCTCCATGAGCATGTATACTATGGGCACTTTCTTTGGCAATTGCAATTAGTACCCGCAACATATTTGGTCTTGTGGAAAAACAAGAAAAAGTGTCAGTAGCTTTTGTTGATTTTTCCAGTGAGTACCCATAACATATTTTTTTCGTAGACAGACAATAGAAAAATGTCTGCATTTTTACTATTGACAATTCCAGTGAGTACCCACAACACAATTTTTGTGGAAAATCAGAAAAAAAATGTCAGTATTTTTTTTTTTATATAAAAAAGTACCATATCTAGATCTATGCAGAATTGTTATGACTGTATAGGTCTTTCTGCCAAAGCTTTTCTAATGTAATGATTCTTCTGTTTGTTTTCTTTCTAAACGATTTTCTGTAAAGTTTGCAGTGTGAAACATTTGAGCCCCATGTTGAGGAAGGTAATCTTCAGGGTATATAAAGACAATGAAGGCAAAGATCATCCTGGACATCTATGCAGGCTGATCAGGACCGTCACTGTCAGCTTACAGAATTATTGTCCATGATGAGACTGTGTATCTTTGCTGCCTGATGTGGATCCTTATCGTTCGCATATATCCTGAAAAACCCTTTATCTCATGACCCATTTATATTTAACCCAATTATGCTGAGTGGACTCTTCTACCATAATAGTTGAACTGTTTGGACAAGTCTGTTTCCAGTAGCAGGGTGTCTGGTTAGTTTTTATCATTACTATATTTCATAGAAATTCCTGTAGTTAATGCAAACAGTATAGACCCTGATCAGATGCCACATGATGTGGCATCTGATCAGGGTTTGTGCTGTTTTCCAAGTATCCTTTTGGAGTCTCCAGACTAAAATGGGTTAATAACTTTTCAGGTTCAAGCAGACTTATGGTTAACTTAGAATTAAGTTCATATGTTCCAAACTCTGATTGCTAATCCTCTGTGCTTGAATTGCAGTGTTCACTTTTTCTTTCATCCCATTGTATTATCACAAGCTTTTAGATATACAGTGTAAGGGTGTAAGGTCATTTCTATTCAATTTAAACATTGCTACAGATAGAAAATGTTGATATTTTCTTATTTGTCCACAAAAAAAAAAAACAAACAAAAAAAAAAAACAAAAAAACCCCCAAAAAACAGATGTTGTCGGTATATTCATTAGAAGTGCCTTGAGGCACTTCTAATGAATATACACACAACATATGTTTCTGTGGAGAAATAAAAAAAAAAATATCTGGATATCAATCATATCTGGAGCTATGATTAAATCAGAATGAAAATGTTTTTGGTATATTAAAAAGTAATGAAGTTAAGCATTTTTAAAGTTCTTGAGTATTCTTCCTATGAGTGTGTTATGGTTTATTTATTGTTGGTGATAGTTTTTCTTACCTTTTGCTTTAGGAATGAAGACAAAACTCTCTATCTTATTTCACTCTTTTTTCATACATTTGATTTATTATTCGGAATATCACTTCGCTTGCTTACATTGGTTGGCAGAATATATAGGTTATGGTGAATGAAAATAATCTTATTATAAATGTAAAACTCACATGAGGTCATTTAAAAAAGTAATGACAACTCCAATTTTCAGGAAAACAATAACAGCAACAGAAAATCATGCTAAGGCTGTAATACACTGGAACCCGTTTATAAGATGGTTTGTTACAAGGCACTTTAAAGGTGGATTTCATAGTGTTGTATCCCAACAAAAATGTATAGATCAACAAATCCTGATGTTGACATATAGTCATCAAAAGTCATCAGTTGTATAGTAATTTAGCTTTATGCTGTGTAAAAGGCTGATATATATTATCATTTAGCATGTTGGGTAAAAATTTCAGCAAACAACAGTTTGAGCTATTTTTTGAGAAAAGAGGCTTTGGTATTTCATGTTAGTCATTTAAATACGTAGAAGAGGAATTAAATGCCTCAATAACATTGGCTTGGGTTTGTGCAGAGATAGACAACATAGACATAGTGCTCATAATGCATACTATGCATGTGCCTAAGGAAAAAATATTTACAATAAAGAAAGATCGCCTGACAAAATATTTTCTTCCTTCCTCATTGGGGCTGCTCTTAAAAGAAAGAATTTGCTCCCAGTGGAAGCAAATTCTTTCCTTTAAGAGTAGTCCCTTTTCTGAAACAATACTAGGGAGATTTTTTCTGGATTTTTCTTGGGTGTCCATAAAAATAATATTCTATTCTGGCTACACAACTGGACAACATTTTCTAAGAAAATAAGAAATTTTTTAAGTGCAATAGGTATACTTTCAATGGAAATAATTCTGGCATAGAAGTATTTCCCCCTATCTCATTGAGAGCTTTCTTAAAAGAAAGAAGTTGACCCCAGTTTTAATGCAACAATCATTTGTAGTCACCGCCCAAACGGGGCTGTGGAATAACAGGGCTTTTAACTTTTCAGTTTGAAAAGCCCTGCTAAATGCCCTGCATTGCAGGGACAGGTTTATGGTAAAATTCCTGCTAAAAGCCCCTGTGCCCCAGGGCCAGTTTTTGTTTCCTGGTTCAGTCTGCTCTCTGTTGGAATAATCAACCTGTATTTTTTTTCATAGTAAAAGGTCTGGGCCCAGTTGTTCAAAGCGTCGTTAGCTTAATGAGCTCGTTAAAGGTCATTTAGTTAACTGTTTTAGCGAATTCAATACACAATATTCTGATATTTTTTGCTGAAAAAATGTGAGTAGCTTTTGCACTGCAAAAGCTACTCACATTTTTTCAGCAAAAAATAGCAGCATATTTGCGTATCACTTGATGTAAATTTTAACGAATCGTTAACTAACGACATCGTTAGCTTTGAACAACTGGGCCCTGATTTACTTGATACAGCTAAATTCAAAGGTAAAGTATCATTGACAGTATGAGCCAGGTCATTAGAAAACTAAAGTTCAGGGTTGATGTGTCTCTAATTTATGTATGCAAAGAATTTTGGTGGAATTAATACCTGGCACATCTACGGCACTGCCAGGACTCATCAGAGGTTAAATCATGGCACTTAAGCCCTGCTACGTCCCCACGTAGGGGCCGGAGCTTCAAATGACTGGTGCATAACGATACTAGGGAAGCAAAAGTTTTCTTCTTCTGAAAATGGTACTAAATTGTCTACATGTATCAATTCAACTTAACCCTTTTACATTGAGTGGACTCTTCTACCACAACTCTTTGGACCAGTCTATTTCCAATAGCAGGGTGACTTATTAGTTATTATTACTATGTTTTATAGAAATTCCAGTATTTAATGCAAATGGTGTAGACCCTGATCAGATACTGCATTCTGCAGCATGACCAAAATGTGTTAATCTTGTCTCATATTTATTAACCTTTAGCACTCTTCAGCCAAAAATTGATTGGTATTTTTTGTTGGAATAAGTCAAGCCTTGTGTAGCCTGCCTCCGTGGCTTAGTAGGATGTGTATAGTAATGCATGTTGAGTGAAAACTTCAATAGATATCATTTTGAAATATTTTTCCCAGAAAAAAGGCTTTGATATTTCATACAAAAATATCATTTTTGTTGTCTGCTGACTTTGCTCTTAGAGTGGAAAAAGGTTAAAAAGTTATGTGCACCTTTTAACCCTTCAAACCATTAATATTCAGAAATGAAGCAGATGTTATTTTTGCTTTCTAAGAAGATAAGGCTTGATATTTCATGCGAATACTCCGTAAAGCAGATGATCCACATGAAATATCAGGCCTTATTTTGTTTGAAAATATAGAAAAAATATTGCAAGTCTGTCATTTGCTGCTGTTGTGAGTGGCACTTTAAGAGGAGTGGATACTCTCAGGTGTGGCAACTCGATCAAAATTGTTTTTGCTGACTCTCTGAAAGGGGATCTACGCTAAAGAAAATTAGCACATTTTTTCCCTGTTTGAGTAATGCCCCTTTCAAAAGGGGTTTTGTGTGGAGGAATACAAATAGGAAAAGTAATCTCCCTTGTACAAACAGGTGGAAAGTCTACCAAGTTTATCATATCCAATCCCTTAAAGAATTTAACCCTTGTCATGCTGAATTAATTAAGATGCCACACCCACTTCTATTTTGAGCTTGCCGGGACTATGTCCCTGGAGAGCTTATGTTGTCACCCAGTCGTTGGCGCCAGCGTCTGTCGGCGTCCGCAGCCGCATTAGCACAATATTTCGGCGTCTTTTGGTGTCTGCGTTCATGTTAGCACAATGTTTAAGTTTTCAAAGATGTGTGTCTGGCGAGCTGCGTTGTCTTCTGACAACTCTTGTCAACCTATCAGATTACTTGATCCAGGTTGTTGATACAAATTCACATACTTAATGACAAACAGTGCAGATCCAGATCAGTTGGCTTCTGATCTGGATCTACACTGTTTGCAAAAGCAGGGTATATCCAGGTTCAGCATGACAAGGGTTAATAAGTGGATACTACAGGTAATGTATGTCACTATCATCTATGTTCTTGCACACAGAAACACTTCTGGTTCATTTACTTTGCTGTCGAAATAGTTGCCAGCATCTGTACAGGAATGTTTTTTACAATATTGTTATGTTTTGTCTGT
Organism: Anodontia alba; assembly: GCA_964016985.1. Classification (NCBI taxonomy): domain Eukaryota; kingdom Metazoa; phylum Mollusca; class Bivalvia; order Lucinida; family Lucinidae; genus Anodontia; species Anodontia alba. Next base: position 97,287,022 of record OZ024828.1, read on the forward strand.
TTGAATTTCATTAACCGTTACCACTCTCAGCAGACAACAGATATGTGATATTTTTCTTATTTCTCCAAGAAAACAGAATTTGACATTTTATGCAAATAGTCTCCTGAAATAATAGCATTTGACATTTTATGCAAATACCGGTAGTCTCCTTTGGAGACTATGTGCATGAAATATCAAAACCTGTTTTCTTTGAAAAAAATAAGAAAAACATTTTTTTTTCAAAATGCTGTCTGCTGAAAATTTACCCAGAGTGCTAAGCCTTAAGTCACTTGTTTGTTTTGACAGTCTTTCAGTAGTTGTTTTGACGAACAAGCTGTTGTTGTTTTCATCTGTCAGTGACTTCTGTACTTCTGTTTTTCCGTCTTTTCTGCTGTAAAATTAGCCAGGCAGGATACAATAGACTGTCATATCTCGGTATATGGTGGAAGCATCCAGGTGACCAAGCATTTAGTACTCTTGACTTCGGATCATGTCCTCTATTTCCAGCTCTTGACTGCATGGTTGCACAGAATCTTTCATTATCACCTTTTCATCATCTCAATACGACTTAAATAATGTTGAAAAAGGCGTAAAACACCAAATCATTATCATCATCAGTATAAGTTGATAATGTTGATTTACACTGAAGCATGTTTTGGATTCAAATGAGAGTACCCAAAACATGTGTTGTGGCGCATAATAAAAAAAATTATCTTCTGTGTACCCTTTCATCTGGAAACATTCCATGTCTGACTATGGACTTTCTCTGGGTAAATTCAGCAGACAACATATAAATTATATTTTTCTTTAAATATTTTTCCCAGAAGCTTTGATATTTCTTGCAAACTGTTTCTTAGACAATTTGTATGAAACATCAAACCCTACTTTCTTGGAAAAATAAAAATATTTCAAAATGTCGTCTGATGAATTCTTTACCTAGTTTGCTGAGCATTAAATGGAATTGATAATTTTAAGGAGAGGCATTTCTATCAACATTGTTTTTGCCTTCCTTCTGAAAAGGGGTCTACTTTAGAAGGAAAGAATTAGCTCCCTTCAGGAGCAAATTCTTTCCTTTTAAAGTGGACCCATCTTAGAAGGGGCATAATGTGCAGGAAAGCAAACAAGAAGTCAAAGAAGTTGTCTCGCTTTTAAACATGGTCAAAAATCTACCAACAAGCCCCCTTAAACAACAACCTGTCTTTTGCTCTTAGATCAAGGAATATCTCTGGTTTGCTTTTAGATAACATAGTATTTGGGTGAAATGTTAAAGTTCTGACCAGACTGCAGACAGATCAAGGCTTTTATATATTAGACAGATCTTCCTGTAACAAGCTACAGAGCTGTAGATAAGGTGTAGATGTTCACCCAAAATGTATTGATTTTTTTTCTCCAATAAAATGTCATGTATACACTTTAGAAGCCCCTCACTGAGATGATTCTAATTCTTATCCACATAATGTAGGTTTCTTGACATTATAGCTCCAGATAAGATGATTTTTTTTTTTCAACCAAAATTTTGTTGATATTTTACTTATTCCCCCATGAAAACTTAGGTTGTGTTACTCCTTTAAAGACACATTTTGGATTGCATAACACGCTAATGACCATAAGGAGATTAAGATAAGAAATTCTTGGTGACTTTGGCCACCCTTACAGGTAGGGGCCTGATAAGGGGAAATTAGATTTGATATCAGCAAAGTTTGTGATGAAGACAGAGAAACAGATAAGGTGGGTAATTTGGTGATAATTTGAGGATTTTTTTTCTGTTTATTCAATAAAATATAGCTGGTTGATATTCATTAGAATTGCCTCTCCCAGGCAGTTCTAATGAATACCCACAACATGTTTTATGGAGAAATACAGATATTTATGCCTATATGCTAATTTTATCATCAAATGCCCTCTTTATCTGTTCTTTTTTTTTTTTTTTTTTTTTTTTCTTGATCAAATACAGAAAATTAGTAAGATAGATAGTATTTATTTATTTATTTATTTAAGAAAAGAGAAGCTTTATAGCATAAAATGCACATTCTAAATTGTCTAAGAACTTTCTGACATGGAAAAATAAGGAACATATCAATACTTTGAAAAAAACAAAACAACATCTTATAGGCTCTTGAAGAAAACTTTCTAATAATTCCATTATGTTTTACTTTCATGAATAAATATTATTTAGTATTTCTTTGTTCTTCTTTCCTAGTGAACTCTCATAATTAGTCTCAAGACAAAATATTTGCAGATTCAATTTGATTGAAGCTAAAATATTTAGTTTTTAGGCAGCTATGGAATAATTGTGCGGTTCTTATTTCCTTTAGAAAATAAATAAATAAATAAAACTTTCTATTTTATATTTCTATTTCAGTTTATTTGTATTTTTCACAATGCAAGAAAAAACAACACCTTTATTATGGAAAAAAAAAAAAATAAATAAAATGATACAATACAAATCAACAAATTAAATGTAAAATTTGCAAATGAATTTATTTAGTTCTAATGTAACATATTGAATACTGCTCAATTAAATGCATTAACCCTTATAGGGCCCCACCTAAGGAGACTTAACATCCTTATAATGGCTTCATTATCACTTAGATAAGATAAGCCTTTGATGTGCGCTCTGTTATCAGGACTGTATATTGGGGGTGATCATGAAGGGGGGGTCTAGCCAAAGAAGGAAAAAAATGTGTCTTTAAGTATTTTGCTGAGGGGTTCCTAATGAGTATCCAGAACACAGGAGGTTTTCATGGAAAAATTAAGGAAAATATATAACCACCTGGATACCACTCTTATCTGGAACTACCGTAATAACCCTAAATATTGGGAGAGACAGGCCTGAGCAAACAGTGTATACCCAGATCAGACGCCACATTCTGTGGCATCTGATCAGGGTCTACACTGTTTGCCACTCATCCAGCACTATTTTAGACACATCAACGGGTAGTAAAATAGACATGTTCAAATTTTAGGACTAGTATGGTAAGGAGGTAAGGTGTCTCAATACTTTGGGTAAATAATACTAAATATGGTATGTTAGAGTAATAAGGAAAATACTTACTTGGCTACCTCTCTTATCTAGAGCTATGGATTAGTGATTTTAACTAATACCACATCCCTAGGCTAATTCAGCAAGTGACAGATTTGTATTTTTCTAATTTTTCCCAGAGAACAGACTTAGACATTTCATTGAGATTGTCTCAATTTGCATGACATGTCAAAGTGTATTTTCTTGGAAAAATAAAAAAGAAATATTCCAAAATGTTGTCTGCTGAAATATATACCCAACATGGTGGGCAATAAAACAAGTTTTTGACTTTGGATTTACAGGTGTATGTTTTTAATAATCTGAAATGTACTTAACGCCAGTACAAATTAGGTACATTATTAAGTTTCTAGAATACCTAAATAGATTTTTATTTAAACACTTTATATTACATGCAAATTTGTATATTGAATCATGTCAGTAGCTTCCAGATTGCATTTCGCTGGCCACATATTTCAGTCTTTTCTTTCTGTTTGCTTTTCAGATGGTGAGAGTTACCTCCCCTGGAGTAACTCCTACTGATAAACAGAAATGTTTAGCTGCAGTCCAGAAACGTGGAGAGTTTCCAGAACCTTCATCTTCTAGCAAGGAAACAGTTCATTCTGATCAAAAACCTGTGATAAGTGTTACTGTAGAAAGTGCTTTGCCAAATTCTGTATCAGATGTGACTATGTTGTCTGTTGAAAGTCATTCCCGTCCAGAAGATAATGAAAATAAAATTAGAATCAAAATAGAAACTGAAGAAAACATGGAAGTAGATGTGACAAATTCTGTGGAACATGTTGAGACTGAAACTATTGTAAAAATGGAAAAGGAACCTGATGTTATTGTTCAGAACTCTGAAAATTTAGAGGTGACAGATATCAAAATAGAGAAAACTAATGAAACAGACAATCAACAAATGGTCCAGTCTAAATCTCCTGAGACTGGTCTAGAGACAGTTTCTGAAGCAAAAACTGGGGCAGCTATGGAGACAGATATTGAAGCAGACTGTGAGACGAAAGTACAGATACAAGTGTCTGTGCCAGGTGAAACAGAGGGAACAAATGTGACAGTACCATCAACTGTAGCACAAACGGATGTCACTAAACCTCTCACTATACAGACAAAATTTACTCCAAACACATCACCAGGTAAACATTTGTTTATCCTTCACTGCCATAATTGGTGCTATTTAACACAGTGACAAAGGCAAATCAAATTAAAGCTTATTTTCCCATATGAAAACAGAGAGTATGTGGCCATCTGCATATTGCATTATTCTGGCCAGGGCCTTCTGATAATCTCTTGAAGTTCTGTTTTGGGTCAGTTATTCACAATCATCCCAAAACTCTCCTCAAGGTTGTTGTCCATGTGATAATATTTGACTAATGAAATTGAATTGCGTGTTAGAAGGACCAGCCAATTGTTCACAATATGAAACCTATAACCTGTTGTCTTCAAATGGAACTCTTGTCCTCAAACTGAACATTTTTGGGTTGACAGACCCAAAGTTACTAAAGAATCTGAGTTATATTGCTGTTATCCACATGATTATCCCAGACCAATAAAGCTAATCCATGCAAATAGTGTTTGTAGGAAATCCAGGTAATGGTTATTTATTGGCATGCTATTTTTGTCACTGTGACATTAGAGTGCTGTGTAGAGGGTTATCTGTAAAACCTGGGTCTGGCTTAGTGCTAGGACAATTGCAAACAAAGCAGACCCAGATCAGATGCCACAGAATGCAGCATCTGATCAGGGCCTGCACTGTTTAGTTTAATTACAGGAGGTTAAGGTTTAAATGAAACAGTCCCCGTTCAGGACCATTTTCCCAGCCTACACTTGGAGTCAAAAGACCCATCAGTTCTGTCAGTGCTTTGATTTAAGTATCTTAAACAAAACCAGTTTGTCACATGCTAATATTAAAGCTTTTTTTATGAGTGATTGACAGTGTATGAGTCTGAATGAACATTGTGGAAAAAAATGATGATAATTCTGGGATAATTTTCTCTAGGTCTTCTTAAAAACATATTTTGTTGGAACTTATGAGAAGTGCCTCACCAAGGCACTTCTAATGAGGACCCGCAACATGTCATTGTAGAGAAATAAGAAAAATTATCCCAGAATTATCATCAAATACTCTACCATAACAAGTCCTCTGTCATATGTACAGTCAACTCTCATTATCTCGAATTCCAAGGGACCCTCTGAAACTTCGAGATATCCGTACCTCAACATATCAGATTTGCAGAATTGAGGAAAAAATAATTCGAACAACCACATTTAACAAATATATATGTAACTGGACTCTTGAAGTTAGAGATATATTAAAAATATTGTGGAAAAGAGGAGAAATAGGAGCAATTTCTCCTCTTTTCCACAATATTTTTTTACCTGTTGTTAGATTTTCATGTTTAGGCAGGGACCAGATTTTCACTTCGAGATAAGCGGTAATTCGAGATAAGCGAGGTGGAGATAACAAGAGTCAACTGTATTGCTGTAAAATTCCACTGTTAAGGTCTGATTTGGGACCGCCTAAATGTGGTTCTATTAGTGAGACGGTCTTAATATTGAATAAAGAATTATACGAAGGAATCCGTTTTGGACTGGCAAAAGCTGCTTTGACAGAGAAATGGTCTAAATTTCAAATGGTCTTAACAGCAGAATTTTACTGTTTATATTCTATATTTCTTTCATTTGTCCAGGTCCAAGCAGTGAAAGTACAGACACAGCTTCAGAAGTTGGTAGTTGTTTTAGTTCACCCAGTAGTAGTACATTAGGAACCTCTGCCCAGAACAGTCCAAACTTATCTGTCGGAGAGCGGCTTCCTGGAGAAGGTTAGTATTTTCATGCATTTATAGCTATATAGTGGTCTAGGAAGGATGTGTGCTGAGATAAATATTGTTTTATTTCTGCTCTACAGATTGTATTGTTGATACTCATAAGATTCTTCTCAGCCGGCCTCGGTGGCTCAGTTGGATGCGCCGTCCGACTGGAGACCAGGAGGTCGCGGGTTCAACCCCCGCCGAGGTCGGCAACATTGTTTCGTGGAGATTGATCATGAAATATTTTCTACGGTCATTCTCCCCCTTCCGCTGATACAAGATGGGCAGTTGTCAGTTTCTGGCGAAAAAATGTGCACAATACTGGTTAACTAAGGACTAAGCCTGCCCAGTAAACGTGTGGTTAGGTAAACTGACCGTGCTCGACATGACCCCATTTGGGTTGACTGGGCCGTAAAACCTCACAAACAAAATAAGATTCTTCTCAACAAGTGATTTATAATGTGCTTTCACTACTTTTTTCATAACTCCAGATAAGATGGTAATGATGTGATAGTTTACAGATTTTTTTTTACTTTTGCTCCAAAATATACCTTGTAGCTAAGTTGTAGGTACTCATTAAAATTGGCTCAGTGAGGCAATTCTAGTGAGTACCAAAGGTACATTTTTGATGCAAAAACTAGTATTAAATGACTTTAGAATACTCTTTTTTATCTGGAGTGAAAAAAAAAAGAGATAAATAGCAGTTTGTCCACAGAAAAAAAAAACAAACAAAGAAAAATATGAAGCCAGCTGTGCCACATATTTACATAACTTACACAGAGATTGATCATGAAATCATTTCTATGGTCATCCTCCTGCTTACGCTGATTCAAGAAGGGCAGTTGTCACCTCCTTTTTTCTGGTCAGCAGTCTCTATTTCCTACAGAAAGCAGCCACTATTACCTCCATAACAGCCAGTCATTTTCATTGAAATATGATACCTTTTTCCACTTTCTGATGACCTTTCACAATGAATCATGCAGTAAACTTGACACACTGTGGGTACTGCGTAAAGAAAAACAGCTGACCGTATTACCTGGAGCATGTCATGTACACACTGACCAATGAAATAAACATATCAATTATTGTGTTATTTTCAATGAGAAATCAGGAGGTAGTGGTTCAATCCCTGCTGAGTCTGGTAACTTTCTTCGTGGAGATTGGTCATGAAATATTCTCTATGGTATTTCTCTCCCCTTCTGCTGATTCAAGAAGGGCTGTTGTCAGTTTCTAACATAAGAATGTACACAAGTACTGTTTAACTGCTTAGAGGAATAAGCCTGTCCATGAAAATTGTGGTTAGGTAAACTGACCAGGATCAACATGGCCCTAACGGATTGACTGGGCAGTAAAACCTCAACTCAGTCAATCAGCCAATGAGAATGGATAAGCAAGCTGTCATCTCAGTGCACTGTCTATACAATTTAACTTTATGTCAGATAATAAGCTCATTTATTTCATGAAGCGGGGTCCCACCACTGTGTCCCATGAAGCTACCATTAGGGCCAGGCAGTTTCGTCATGTGGGAAGGAGAGAAAATATAACTTATTGTGTACTTGAACATCCCAGAACTGTATTGGTGCTTGTTGTATATAATGATGTATGCATTCATAATTTAGGTGCTGGGGATGAAAGTAAAACAGTTCATTACTTTCTTGCTTATTCAAATTATGCACACGCCCAAATCAGCTCCAATTATCAGCATTTGCCAATTTCTCACAAAGTCTGGGCATTGCAGCAGCTGTTCAACAAAATATATTAATCCTGATTAGACTCACTGGTGTGCTGACTGATCAGGTTCTGTGATGTTCGCAATTGTGACAAGATAATAATTTGCTTTAGTCGTCGTGTCATTGTCACTTGTGTTTAGAAATGAGAGAGTAAAAATGCTCTTTGGAAACTTTTGTCAGTCATACAAATTACTGAAACCAAGATTTTTTAAGGGGTCCAGAAATGGAAAAACATCAAACAGATTTGCGTTTGCTGAAAAGCCTGTGAGTCAAACCTTCTGAACAACGGTCACCTCCCTATAACGGCCAATTTTGGTTGTTCCTGCTGTTGGCTGTTGTAGAGAGATTGCACAATATGTGCACAAGTACTGGTTAACTGCTTAGAGGATTAAGCCTGCCCAGGAAAAGTGTGAGTAGGTGAACTAATTGGTTTCATATGATTTAACAGTTTTGACTTGGCAACTCAAAAAAAAAAAAAAAAAAAATTATTTTACTCACCAGAATATTACTTAGCTTATATTGTGATTGACAATAATTTTCTTATTTTTTCTCAGAAAATAGGTTTTGATACTTCATGCAAATTGTCTCCTAAGAATCGAAAAGGTTACATTTGGAAGCAAAGAACACACAAAAGAATGAAAATCAGAGACTCATTTTATCAGTTCTCTTCATTTGTAGCAATGTACATTGTAAGGCTGCAGCCCTGGCTTAAGCCGTATTTTTCGAAGTGACCAGAATGGGCTCAATGATCCTTAAGGAAATAAAACATAATCTGCACTATATTGAAGCCTATTTTCTGGGAGAAATAAAAAAAATGTTTCAAAATGTTGTCTGCTGAATTTTTACCCAGCATGCATTATGTTAACAGAGTGCTAGATAAGCTGCTAATTTTGATGATGATGTGATTTTGATATATTTATACACCAAACTTCTTCTGGCACAAAAGTTTTTATCTGAGGATAAATGTGCCATGCTTTCAAAACAACTGAGGACATTTCCACAGAAACAGGGTACACATGCTTAACAAAACTATAAATTCTTGCTCAAATGTACTGGGACAATGTCCTAGTTAACCCATTGTACTCTTGAAACCCCTAAAAGGATATTTGGCAAACAGTGCAGACCCTGATTAGACACCGCAGAACCCGGTGTCTGATTAGGGTCGCCCATGTTTGCAAATAGTTCAACCATTTTTCTCTAGGAATATCTACATCATATAGTCTGACATACCTAAAATTGATATTAGAATCTTCCAATATATAGTGTGGGGGAGTTCATTCAGTCTACAATGGGTTAAACAGAATACAGTACAACATTTGCAAGTTTTATGTGCCAAAGGTGCAGAAAATGCAGCATGCTAAGGGTGTGATACCACTTTCTGGGCAAATTCAGCAAATAACAAGTTGATATTAGATATGTTTTCTTATTTACCCCAGAAATTAGGCTTTGACATTTCATGCAAACTGTCTCCATAGGATACCACTTTCTGGGCAAATTCAGCAAACAACAAGTTGATATTAGATATGTTTTCTTATTTACCCCCAGAAATTAGGCTTTGACATTTCATGCAAACTGTCTCCATAGGAGACAATTTGCATGAAATGTCAAAGCCCATTTTCTGGAAAAACTAAGAAAATATTTCAAAATGTTGTCTGCTGCCTTTGATGTCCACTTACAGAATCATTGGATGCTGTAGAATGTATTTTATGTAGCAAAGCACCTTTAATCAGATAGTGTGACTTTGCTGGCTGGCCTAGAGCTTTGCTGTTTACATGTACCTGAATACTTATTTTCTCATGACCTGGCTCATTTTTGTTTTGTATGTTTACAGAAGGCAACAGCCCACAGATGTGCTGTAAAACAGAGGGTGAGACAAATGCCGGCAAGAAGTCATCAAAAACAAAATTCAGCAGTCAGCAAGGATTCAAACCAAAGGTATTCTGCTTCTCACAAAACTGACCAGTAGAGACATAAATCGGCTTTTGCACCCAGTGGTTTGATTAAGGTAAATGGGTACACCTGAAATATTTTGCCACCATGTGTAAAGAGGGTGGGGTGGGGGCAAGAGTTGCAGACAGGAAGTAGCCTCCATAGAATTTTAAACCTACCAAAAATGGGGAAGAGTTTGTTGTTATTTCACCTTATTACATATACATGTAGAGTGATGAAATTTGATGGTCAGCTGTGAAGCAGTCCTAATCAAAGATAGTGCACATATAGTGCACATATAGCACAAGATTCATCTGTGAAGCAGTCCTAATCAAAGATAGTGCACATGTAGTGCACACATAGTACAAGATTTTGGACCAATGTTAAAATAGTCCTGATTGAGCCAGGAACACCCTGAAATAGTGCAAATTGCTGAAAAAAAGAAGGAAAATGCCATCCCTTAGAGCAGGTTCTTTTTAAGAGTAGCACTTTCAGATAGTAGGGCATAGCTACAGATAAGAGCGGGTATCAGGTAAATATTTTTCTCATTTCTGCAAGAAAACATATGTTGTGGGCACTTATTAGAAGTGCCTTGGCAAGGCTCTTATAATGAGTACCCACAATATACATTTTAGTGCAGAAATAAGAAAAAATATCCATATTTTTTGGTTAAAAAGTATCTTTTCTGGAGATATGGTGGGGAGGCATCTTCCTGTCTGCATAGTTGTACCACTTTGCAGAATGGTGGCAAAATCTTTTATGTGTTTCCATTCACCTTAAGGCAAAGAAATAAGGTGAATTATGTAGTTAACTGTCATCCATCAGCATCATTTCATGTCTTTACACCCACCAGCATAGTGAATTAATTAATAGAGCAATGGACTGTCAATATGGAAGTCTCAGTTTTGACCCCCATAACCGCCGGCCTCGGTGGCTCAGTTGGATGCGCCGTCCGACTGGAGACCAGGAGGTCGCGGGTTCAACCCCCGCCGAGGTCGGCAACATTCTTTCGTGGAGATTGATCATGAAATATTTTCTACGGTCATTCTCTCCCTTCCGCTGATTCAAGAAGGGCAGTTGTCAGTTTCTGGCGAAAGAATGTGCACAATACTGGTTAACAGCTTAGAGGACTAAGCCTGCCCAGTAAACGTGTGGTTAGGTAAACTGACCGCGCTCGACATGAACCAAGAATGCCTTGGGGCTGAACCTTTGCAGGAATCATTGGGGACGGGAGGTCTACCAAAATTGCTAAAAGAATTGTCGTATGTTGACGTTTGACCTTTTTACGGCAAGGTCGTTTGCTTTCCTATGCATTTGTATGGGAAAAACCTTTAAAAATCTTTTTTTCCAAAACAGAGCATGCCTTATGGCTGAATCTTTGCATATATCTTCGGGAACAGGAGAGCTACCAAAATTGCTAAAATAATGGTCGTACATTGACATTTGACCTTTTTACGGTAAGGTCAATTTATCTTCCTTATGCATTTGTATGGGAAAAATGTTCAGAATTTCAAACAACCTCTCCTCTGGAGCCTTTGGGCCAATTTTGCTCAAATTTCATATGGAGCCTCCTTAGGGTGGGGGAACGAAAACTTGCTAAAATGGTCGCGGTCCGTTGACCAAGATGGCCGCCACGCCCATATATGATAAAAACCTTTCAATATCTTCTCCTCCAGAACCAAGAATGCCTTGGGGCTGAATCTTTGCGGGAATCATCGGGGATGGGAGGTCTACCAACATTGCTAAAAGAATTGTCGTACGTTGACGTTTGACCATTTTACGGCAAGGTCAAGTTTGCTTCCCTATGCATTTGTATGGGAAAAACCTTCAAAAATCTTCTTCTCCAAAACCGAGCATGCCTTTTGGCTGAATCTTTGCATATATCTTCGGGAACAGGAGGGCTACCAAAATTGCTAAAATAATGGTCGTACATTGACATTTGACCTTTTTACGTTAAGGTCAATTTTGCTTCCTTATGCATTTGTATGGGAAAAATGTTCAGAATTTCAAACAACTTCTCCTCTGGAGCCTCTGGGCCAATTTTGCTCAAATTTCATATGGAGCCTTCTTAGGGTGGGGGAACAAAAGAGATTGCTAAAATGGTAGCGGTCCGTTGACCAAGATGGCCGCCACGCCCATATATGGTAAAAACCTTTTAAAATCTTCTCCTCCAGAACCGAGAATGCCTTGGGGCTGAACCTTTGCGGGAATCATCGGGGATGGGAGGTCTACCAACATTGCTAAAAGAATTGTTGTATGTTGACGTTTGACCTTTTTACGGCAAGGTCAAGTTTGCTTCCCTATGCATTTGTATGGGAAAAACCTTCAAAAATCTTCTTCTCCAAAACCGAGCATGCCTTTTGGCTGAATCTTTGCATATATCTTCGGGAACAGGAGGGCTACCAAAATTGCTAAAATAATGGTCATACATTGACATTTGACCTTTTTACGTTAAGGTCAATTTTGCTTCCTTATGCATTTGTATGGGAAAAATGTTCAGAATTTCTAACAACTTCTCCTCTGGGCCAATTTTGCTCAAATTTCATATGGAGCCTCCTTGGATAGGGGGAACAAAAGATTGCTAAAATGGTCACGGTTCATTGACCAAGATGGGCGCCATGCCCATATATGGTAAAAACCTTAATAAATCTTCTTCTCTAGAACCGAGGATGCTTTGGGGCTGAATGTTTGCATAAATCATCGGGGACAGGGGGTCAACCAAAGTTGCTAAAATAATGGTCATACATTGACATTTGACCTTTTTACAGCAAGGTCAAGTTTGCTTCCTTATGCATTTGCATGGGAAAAAACATTTAAAAATCTTATTCTCCAAAACCGAGGATTGCTTGTGGCTGAATCTTTGCATATATCATCTGGAACGGGTGGTCTACCAAAGTTGCTAAATTAATTATCATACATTGACATTTAACCTTTTTACGGCGAGGTCAAGTTTGCTTCTGTATGCATTTATATGGGCCCCATACATTTGTATGGAAAAAATGTTGATAATTTCAAATGCCTTTTTCTCTGAAGCCTCCGGGCCAGTGTTGCTCAAATTTCATGCGGAGCCTCTGTGGGCAGGGGAATGAAAGATTGCTAAAATGGGTATGGTCCATTGATCAAAATGGCTGCCATGCCCATATATGGTAAAAACCTTTAAAAATCTTCTTCTCCATAACCAAATAAGCCCTGGGTCCTAATCTTTGCACAAATTACGGGGGGACAGGAGATCTACCAAAATTGCTCAAATGATGGTTCTATGTTGACATTTGACCTTTTAGCCTCCAAGGCTTCCCTATTTGTGTGGGCCATATACATTTATATTGAAAGTATCGAAGTGACTTTCACTCAGGTGAACCGTGGCCCGTGGGCCTCTTGTTTTTTTCCATATCCATCATTACAGATTGTGACCCTGTCCTGCATCAACAAAAACAATAACAATTTTCGGCTAACTTTGAAAACTAAGCAATTGCCATGCCCATTTCTATGCAATGCCTAAATTCATATTATTTTAATAAGTAACCTGTTTTCTGTGTAAAGTAAATAAGTGAAATCAGGAACTGACATGATCAGAGCCACATCAAGTTCTCAACAGCAAAGGGAAAGACAGCAAATACAGTGAAACAGCCACAAAAAGAACAGATGACAAGCAGAACTGGCAGCCTTTTCCCAAAAAGGTGGCAACTTTGTTACCCAAACTTAACTGAATATATCTTTTAACTTAATAGTTGTTAAGAAAAACATTTATAAGTGAAACACTACAGAACATTTAACAAAAAGTACCACAACGAAAGTACCGCCTTGGAACAAGTTAGTATTAAATTACTAGGGGTCTGTTTATACCTGTCTGCCATTTTGCAATATTCCAGTGCAATGCCATAGCTCCAGATATGACTGGTGTCCAGGTATAATTTCTTATTTATCCATGAAAGCATTTGTTATGAATATTAGTTAGAAGCACCTGGCCTCAGTGAAGTGTTTCTAATGAGTACCCACAGCATACATGTATGTTTTCATGGAGAATAAAAAAAATAAGTAAGATTCAGCAATGAAGACCAACTTTCATACTGCCCAAAAGTGGTCTTATTAGTGGGATGGTCTTAATATTGCATGAGGAACATAGCTCAAGATAAGGTGCTTTTTTTTTTCAACCAAAAAGTATTGATATTTTACTGATATAAGAGGGAGTATCTGCATAATATTTTTCTTATTTCTGCACAAAAATATGTTGTGGTACTCATTAGAAGTGCCTCACTGAGGCACTTCTGATGAGTACCACAACATATTTTTGTGGAGATATAAGAAAAATTTTATGCAGTGAGGCACTTCTAACGAGTACCACAACATATTCTTTTGTAGAGAAATAAGAAAAATATTATGCAGTGAGGCACTTCTAATGAGTACAACAATATATTTTTTTGTGGAGAAATAAGAAAAATATTATGCAGTGAGGCACTTCTGATGAGTACCACAACATATTTTTTTATGGAGAAATAAGAAAAATATTATGCAGGTACTCCCTCATATCTGGAGTTATGTTGAATAACAAGAAAAAGCCATTTGGGACAGGCAAAAGCTGGTCTTAATAGTGGAGTGATCTTAATAGTGGAGTGGACTTAGATTCGTGTGGTCTTAATAGTGGAGTGGTATTAATTGTGGAGTGGTCTTACTTTTGAGTGGTCTTAATAGTGGAGTGGTCTTATTTTTGAGTGGTCTTGATAGCAGAATTTTACTGTACTTTGAAGAGCTGTGTAATAGTAAGAACTGGGATAGGGTACTTTCAATCATCATGACCCTTTTGTTTATTTGTATATCATATCGTACTAATCTTATGTGCTTAAAGTTTAACTTGATAGCAAACATCTATTTGTTGAAGTCAGCATACATGTGCAAATATATGTACCCAGATTATATGCTAAAGCAGTCTCGAGCTAAACTAGTAGCTGTATGGATTCCACAAGGCCTTGGAATTTTGTATGCAGTATGACTGCACAGATTTGTGACTGAAGTGAGCATGTGCCTTGCGTATTTGCAACTAATGTTGTATCTGTTTCTTGTCATGTGTAATTTTATTGTTGTAGGATCTATTGGCATTACTCAAGAATGTTGAGAATGAGATTAAGCTCTGTGAGAATAACCTTAAAGATGAGCAGGAGAAGATGAACAAATATATGGTGAGTTGGTGCATTCAGCTTAGCTCTTTATGTTCTGGGGAAAAATTTCAACAGACGACATTTTGAAATATTTTTCTTATTTTTGCTAGAAAATAGGCAATAAAACAAACATGCAAATGGTCTCCTCAGAAAAACATCATTAATTTGTCGTCTGCTGAATCTGCCCATAGTGTGGTAAGTGTTAATAATAAAACAAAGATGTTTGTAGATAGAGCGTAGCATAGCTCAAAATAATTAACAAATACAATGTATATAGGTAATCAAATTGAACTTTGCAGTAAATCAGAGAAGTAGAGATTTAAGAGGAGTGGATGCATTTGGTACAAGGGAGATAACTGTCTTGACTTACTGGTTTGCTGCACACCAAATCCCTTCTGAAGGGGGATGTACTCTAAAAGGAAAGACTTTGCTCTTTTAAGAAGAGAGGCAAACGCAATTTTGTTAGAGTTTCCTCTCCTGAATATATATCAGTTCCTCATAAATCAGGGATGAACAAGTAGGGCTCTTGCATGTAGATTGTTTGTATACAGACAACCCTCTTTATACCGACACTCGATACAACGACAAAATTCGTTATAATGACAATTTGACTGTCACGAAACCTTCACATAAGAGGTAACAGTTAGTCACAAATTATGCAAGAACATTGTACTTAATACTTTAAAGAAGCATATGTTTTGGATATTTGTTAGAATTGCCTCTGTGAGGCAATTCTAACAAATATTCAAAACATATGTTCTATGATGAAATAAGATCAAAACAAGACCTTTCTTATATATCAGTCTGCTCATTAAGTATTCAGTATAATAGCAAATTCATTTTAATGACAATGTCTGTGGGAACAAATGCTGTCATTGTAACCAGGGTTCACTGTATATGCATATTTTTTTTTTTGTTTTTCACAACTTTAACCTTTGCCACTTTTTGGGCAAAATGGGCAGATAATAAATTGATGATATTTTTCTTATTTTTCCCAGAAAATAGGGCTTGACAGTTTTCATGAAATGTCAGTGTCCACATTTTCAAGCAGAAAATACCAAAAATATTGCAAAATGTCATATCCTGTTTGTTGAGCTTGTTTGTCTGAATATTTAATACAGTATTTAATATTACAGATTGATGACTGTAGACGAACACACAACTACGACCAGTTTCTGTGTACATTTCTGTCAATGTTAGCAGAACAAGGCCATCTTGCAGAATTAGTTCAACAACACAGTTACATTAAAAAGAGAGTTCCTGGAAAAATCAGTAAAGTCAGCAAGGTGACAAAATTAACAACCACCAACAAAAACAAAAAGAAGACCAATAAACCAAAAAAGAGACGATGATGGATTTAGACATTGGATTTTATGACTTATTTGTCTTAAGAGCAAAAGATTCACAAACAAGTTTGATCAGGTTCTTCTCTGGTTGTCAGAACACTCTACAGTATTCATTGATTCTGTAAGCAAGCAACAAAGGATCTGGGCCCAGTTGTTCAAAACTAACGACGTTGTTAGTTAACATATCGTTAAATATGGCATATACACTAGTATTTTTGCTGAAAAAATGTGAGAAGCTTTTGCGTTTGCAAAAGCTACTCACATTTTTGCAGAAAAAATATCATTGTATTTGAAAATACCTTAGCTACAACAGTTAACAAGTTTGTCATTGATGAGTTTGTTAAGCTAATGATGCTTTGAAAAACTTGGCCCTGGTGAGAACACGAATGTGCAAGATGATATTGTCCACAAACAGAATCATAGGATACTACAGAATGTATGAATGGAGAACAAAAACCAGAATGATACTTTGCACATGCAGAGGATGATATGAATCCGCACATTTTGCGCATGCTGGAATGCACTTTTTTGGTTGACGTGGCTCATAGAATGTTTTAATGGAGAGCAAATGCCCTAATTAGACTTGGTGCATGTGCAGGGTGATGTAAATCCTCACATTTAGCTCATGTTTGAGGGCAATTTTTTGCACTACTCGGCCAATATAGGCCTTCATTGCCTGCATATGACATTAGGATGTTTTCTTGCAATGAGCATCAGATGTTTCTGACCCCAGGCTAAGCAGCATATACAGTACAAGGAATCGGGATGAAGATGAGTATAGGGTGACTGATATACAAGACTGTGCCTTTTTTATGTTTTCCTTGAAACAGTTTCTCCCAGAATTATAGCTTTCTTTATCTTGAGATTGGTTATCCTGAATGATGATACTGTAATTACCCTAATTATTTAGATTTCTTAACATGCATACTGTAATATTAATATTGGAACAGATAGGCCTTAGCAAACAGTGTAGACCCAGATCAGATGCCACATGATGCAGCATTTGATCTGATCTTGGTCTACACTGTTTGCCACTCAACTAAACATTTTTAGACACATCAGTAGGTAGTAAAATAGATGATTTCAAATTATAGGACAAGTATGGTAAGGTGTTCCAATACTTAGGGTAAATATGGTTGCCTAAAATTTGAACAGGTCTGCCGTATTTGATGTAATTACTGCACATTCTCGTGTAAGCACACTGTCAAGCAGTTTCTGAGTCTTAGATTACTGCCCCTTCACTCCCCTGTAATAGTATATTATACATTACATTATTTACCATAAGTATTAGGACACCTCAGCTCCTTACCATACTTGTTCTAAAATTTGAACAACTACAATTTGCTACCCGATGTTGTGTCTATAAAGATTGCTGGATGAGTGGCAAGCAGTATAGACACTGATGAGACATCGTGTTCTGCAGCATCTCATCTGGGTCTACACTGTTTGCTCAGGCCTGTCTGTCCAAATACATATGGTAAATGCAGTACATGCTCATTTGAATCACCTGGACGTGTTGAGGCAATTCAAGTTTTACCCAAACTATTAAGCATTAATGGTTTCTCACAGTGTGTAATCACATTCTCTCTGCATATGTATTCAGAGGAATCTAAGTGTTAGAAAAGGCTCTTAGATTATCTATGAACAACAGAGGTACACATCAGCCTGCACCTTTGTGCAGTCTAACCAGAGCAGTCACTGTCTGCAGAATCAATGGCTATTAAAGAATATATTGCAGAACAGAGAAGGCCTTGATTAGCCTGCATGGATTTGCTGGGTGAGCTGGTAATTTGCTGTTTGCATATGGCTTAATTTCAATTTTCTTGAATTGTGAATCATATTAATCAATGCAAGCAAGGTGATTACATGTGTTATATATGCTCCAGGTGCAGATCGAGATTGACCTGCACAATTATACAGTCCAGTTATTGTCTAGTCATATCATTTTCTACTGCTTTTATTATGTGTGTCTCTGATTAGATTGGTCAAATGTGCAGGCTTATCAGAGTCTGGTTTGATGATTTGGTTATTAGTATTATGATAAGGCTGATAAGATTTGTTTTTTAAATGGGACTGGATACACTTGCAGATTTTCTGCCAGTTTTGGCAGGGGAGGCAATTTCTGTGAAAATGTATCCATTCCCCTTACGCCAACAATGAAAACCTATGTAAGACTCAATGCACGAAAATTTATTTTGTGGGTACCCACAGCAAATAATGGGCCACCTCATGATAAAACCAACAATATGACAGTGTGCCCAACCTGATCAGCATCTTCCCTATCCACATGAAGAAACCTTGGGTCCTTAGCTACCCATTGAGCGCACTGGGAAGACTCTGATCAGACTGGGCAGATGCCCTGGCTGATCAGACTTCACTGGGCACACAGTCACTGTTGGTTTTGTCATGTCCTGGCTCAATTATGTCTGTGTGGAAATATTAGAAAAATGTCAGTACCGGTACCTTCGGACTGAAAAAAGCTCTTCAGATTGTACAGTGACAAGATGCTCTGTTCAGATTGTGCAGATACACACTGTTCCAGGCTTCCCCTGTACAGGTATTCATGTACAATGTTAACACTTAGCATGCTGGGTAAAAATTTCAGCAGACAACATTTTGAAATATTTTACTTATTTTTCCCAGAGAATAGGCTTTGACATTTCATGCAAATTGTCTCCTTAGGAGACAATTTGCTTGAAATGTCAATGCCTGTTTTCTAGGAAAAATAAGAAAAATATCATCCGTTTGCCGTCTACTAAATTTGCCCATGGTGTGCTAAGTATTAACTGTTCCTGTCTTTTTGCATAGACAGATAGAGCCGATTCATTTGTACAAATCATACTGAGTAAAGAATTCTTGATCATCTGTGGCAACAGTGTTGACTGATATTATTGCATAAAAAGCAGTGTTGCACGTTTTTAACAGCCATGCATTAACCGGCGAAAAGCCATGTATTAACAAGGCAATTCATGCACTGTTAATGCACGGCTACGCAACTTTCAATATGATCGTACTGGGACCACAGATTTTGCTGCCGTTACGAGATGTGTACTGCCTGGCCCTAAAACAAGCATAGTTTTAAGAAAATTGCATTCGTGAGACATCGATGAAAAGATGAAAAAAAATAGTGCAAGAAATAATGCGAAATGTAGCAAATGTTTTCAGTTTTTATGCAATAATAGCGATCAGACACGGTTTTTCAATGCATTAACATTCGCCAGGTCCCTAGGGAGGTGTTGAAAACCGCGGCCTCCGGCCTCGGTTTTCAACATCTCCCTCTGGAACTGGCGAATGTTAATGCATGAAAATCCATGTTTGATCCCTATATTAACCTGATCATCAGGGTAGACCAATCAGGTCACTGCCTTTTCTGTATTTTCACTGTTCAGCAAGAGATTAATCCATCCGACTGGAGACCAGGAGGTCACGGGTTCAACCCCCACGGAGGTCAGCAACATTCTTTTGTGGAGATTGATCATGAAATATTTTCTACGGTCATTCTCTCCCTTCCACTGATTCAAGAAGGGCAGTTGTCAGTTTCTGTCGAAAGACTGTGCACAATACTGGTTAACCGCTTAGAGGACTAAGCCTGCCCAGTAAATGTGTGGTTAGGTAAACTGACAGCACTCAACATGATCCCATTGGGTTGACCGGGCCGTAAAACCCCAACACAAACAAATAATCCATTTTAGTCTGTTTGATTGATTGTGTTGTGGTTTAACGACATGTCAATCCTTGTGGGTCATTATGTGTCGTCTCCCAGAGAAAGGGAGAAAAGAGATAGAAGAGATAGTAAAGAGAGGGGGGATAGGGAAGAAAGAGAAAAATGAAGGAAAGTGACAAAACAGAAATGCAGTGTACCTCCAGCAGTTTGTGCAGAAATATCTATTTCTGATTAGCTAAGTTCTCCAGCCTTTAAGATCATTGTGTAAAGAAATCAAAATGTAAACCACCTGGAATGCTATAAGCCGCAAAGTCTTATAATTTGTAATACCCTTTAGGGAGGTTATAAATAATATTCCTTAACATGTGGTGGGTAGATAACTGTCATAAATTGACAAAATTTGGCCATTAGCAATCCCAAACTAGATCGTCACAATATCAATGCACATACCAAGTTTGGTAAAAATCCATTGGTATTACTCTAGTTATCATCCAGAAGATAAGGATGAATGGATGTATGACAGACCGATAGACGGATGTATGACAGACGGATGTATGACAGACGGATGGATGTACAACAGATGGACAGACGGATGGACAGAGGGACAGCCAACTTGAAACCATAATACGCCACCGCTGTTGTGTAGCAGCACTAGCAGGGTATAAAAACATAACAAAACACACATGCATACAAAAAAGAAACAATTAAGATTTCTTGGTGCATAAAAAGACTTGCAGACATTATAAAAAAAAAAGTGACAAAACTCTTATTTGTACAAATTTCAGGATGAAGTTCAAATACACAGATTTTCAAAATGAGTGGGGGATGCATTTTGGAAAAGGAGGGAGCATTTCTTTTGGAAACTGCAAATATGAGACCACAATTTGGGGTGTTAAGTAAAATTTAAGTCCAAAATTGCATGATTTTGAAATATTTTGTCAGAAGAGAGGGGTTTACACCACTGTATCTGCCCCCACTCCCCCACCACCCCTATGTACTGGCCTGATGTATGTTTAGTTTCAATTTTCCTGTTATTGATTTTTAGCTCACCTGAGCTCTGCTCAGGATGAGCTATTGTGATCACTTTTCGTCCGTCGTCCGTCCGTGCGTCCGTCCGTCCGTCCGTGCGTCCGTCCGTCCGTTAACATTTTCAAACGACTTCTCCTCTGAAACCGCTGAGCCAATTTTGCTCAAATTTCATATGGAGCCTCCTTAGGGTGGGGGAACGAAAACTTGCTAAAATGGTCGCGGTCCGTTGACCAAGATGGCCGCCACGCCCATATATGGTAAAAACCTTTAAAAATCTTCTTCTCCAGAACCGAGAATGCCTTGGGGCTGAACCTTTGCAGGAATCATCGGGGACGGGAGGTCTACCAAAATTGCTAAAAGAATTGTCATACGTTGACGTTTGACCTTTTTACGGCAAGGTCAAGTTTGCTTCCCTATGCATTTGTATGGGAAAAACGTTTAAAAATCTTCTTCTCCAAAACCGAGCATGCCTTATGGCTGAATCTTTGCATATATCTTTGGGAACAGGAGAGCTACCAAAATTGCTAAAAAAAATGGTCGTACATTGACATTTGACCTTTTTACGGTAAGGTCAGTTTTGCTTCCTTATGCATTTGTATGGGAAAAATGTTCAGAATTTCAAACAACTTCTCCTCTGGAGCCTCTGGGCCAATTTTGCTCAAATTTCATATGGAGCCTCCTTAGGGTGGGGGAACGAAAACTTGCTAAAATGGTCGCGGTCCGTTGACCAAGATGGCCGCCCTGCCCATATATGGTAAAAACCTTTAAAAATCTTCTTCTTCAGAACCGAGAATGCCTTTGGGCTGAACCTTTGCAGGAATCATCGGGGACGGGAGGTCTACCAAAATTGCTAAAAGAATTGTCGTACGTTGACGTTTGACCTTTTTACGGCAAGGTCAAGTTTGCTTCCCTGTTCATTTGTATGGGAAAAACCTTTAAAAATCTTCTTCTCCAAAACCGAGCAAGCCTTATGGCTGAATCTTTGCATAT
Source organism: Anodontia alba (assembly GCA_964016985.1). Classification (NCBI taxonomy): domain Eukaryota; kingdom Metazoa; phylum Mollusca; class Bivalvia; order Lucinida; family Lucinidae; genus Anodontia; species Anodontia alba. The sequence goes on from OZ024828.1 coordinate 97,308,689, forward strand.
ATCTTTGGGAACAGGAGGGCTACCAAAATTGCTAAAATAATGGTCGTACATTGACATTTGACCTTTTTACATTAAGGTCAATTTTGCTTCCTTATGCATTTGTATGGGAAAAATGTTCAGAATTTCAAACAACTTCTCCTCTGGAGCCTCTGGGCCAATTTTGCTCAAATTTCATATGGAACCTCCTTAGGTAGGGGGAACAAAAGATTGCTAAAATGGTCACGGTTCGTTGACCAAGGTGGGCGCCATGCCCATATATGGTAAAAACCTTTATAGATCTTCTTCTCTAGAACCGAGGATGCTTTGGGGCTGAATGTTTGCATAAATCATCGGAGACAGGGGGTCTACCAAAGTTGCTAAAATAATGGTCATACATTGACATTTGACCTTTTTACGGCAAGGTCAAGTTGCTTCCTTATGCATTTGCATGGGAAAAAACATTTAAAAATCTTATTCTCTAAAACCGAGGATGGCTTGTGGCTGAATCTTTGCATATATCATCTGGAACGGGCGGTCTACCAAAGTTGCTAAAATAATTGTTATACATTGACATTTAACCTTTTTATGGCGATGTCAAGTTTGCTTCTGTATGCATTTGTATGGGCCCCATACATTAGTATGGAAAAAAATGTTGATAATTTCAAATGGCTTTTCCTCTGAAGCCTCCGGGCCAGTGTTGCTCAAATTTCATGCGGAGCCTCCGTGAGCAGGAGAATGAAAGATTGCTAAAATGGGTATGGTCCATTGATCAAAATGGCTGCCATGCCCATATATGGTAAAAGCCTTTAAAAATCTTCTCCATAACCAAATAAGCCCTGGGTCCTAATCTTTGCACAAATTACGGGGGACAGGAGATCTACCAAAATTGCTCAAATGATGGTTCTATGTTGACATTTGACCTTTTTGCCTCCAAGGTCAAATTTGCTTCCCTATTTGTGTAGGCCATATACATTTATATTGAAAGTATCGAAGTGACTTGTAGATCAACAGTAGTTAAAATTGTTCTGATTGGAAATCTAAGATGGCCATCATCTGGTTTATATTTATAATATTTCCCTGCCACTGTGCTGTTTACATGTATAAAATCACGATTCTTCAGAAACCACTTAGCCAATTTCCACCAAATTTCACATTGATCCTTCTGTTGAAATGTGATTGATAGTTTATTCAAATGATCATGCTCCATTGCCTGTCAGGCCCATATATTCTTCTTCAAAACTAAGAACTGCTCAAATGATGATATTTTCATTAGTTGCGATGATAGCATTGGAAAAATGTTGCATAACATCTGCATGTCTGCAGTGGCTATGTCACTCAGGTGAGCGAATCGTGGCCCGTGGGCCTCTTGTACTTCCTGTCAAAGCTAAGGGGTCAGGATACTTATGGTAAATTTTCTGCCATTCGTACAAGAAGGACAACTTTTTTGAAGTCCCTTTTTGCCTACCTGCAAACCTAGGCCCTTCTGAAAAGGTATCTACCAGGGGTCATCCTAGAGGGCGATTTGGGAGAAAAAGGCTCCCTACACTGGCTGACTTCTCCCATTTTTGAGCTGAGGGAGAAGTGAAAATGTATAGAATGTATAGGGAAATCCAAAACTTGGACCAAAACTTCTCCCTGACAGCCTGAAATTGACGCAAAACTTCTCCCCATCTGAAAGCTCTAGGATGACCCCTGATCTACTGTAAAAGGAAAAGTTGATCCCAAAGCGAAGCATTGTTAATTGTCTTTAAGATAATAAAACACACTAAGGGGCTGTCCTAATTAAATGATCTGGCACTAATAACCTTTGAGATTTGGAGCTAACACTCAACTCTTTCAACCCGGCAGACCAAATCAGATACATGTTCAAAAAGTGTAGATCTAGATGAGATGGCCCCAGAAACTCAGAGATGAAAGGGTTAAACAGGAAATTATTTACCTCTCTGACCAATTTCAGTACAGTCTTTGCAAACAGCTGAAGTTAAAGCTATAGTGGAATATGGTAGCTCTGTCTAATGGGCTGCTTGTATCGAAATATGAGCCAGCACACAAAAAAAAAGGAATATATGGTTTTCCACTGGGTCTTCAATATGCATGCTCAGAACCCTATTTTTTTTTGCGTGACGCTTCCTCAAGGTCTGTGACATGTCTGCAAAAGGCAAAGCCTCTGGCAAGACTGCGCTTATGCACAGATTCACCTTAGCCTTTGCTGATCCCCTATGTGTTTCTCAAGTGCTGGGTCATATCATGTATAAAACAAATGCTAACATGGATCAGACTGTCGAGATCAGATTGCCCTATTGCCTTTATTTGATGAAGTGCTGTTTGCGTGTGCTGCTTACATGATACAAAAGTATCTGTGGCATTCATCTCAGTATTAATGTTGACAAACTGCCATCTGAGTAAAATCTCTTCTATGTTGCCTTTGTAATATTGTGCAATAAATGTTTTATGAAGTTTAGTTTCTGTTTTTTCTCTTCATCACAGAGTTGTTAAAGAGAAGTATCTGGGATAATATTTCTTATTTTAACTGCACAATAAATTAACCTATAGATAATGTGCTATTCTATTCTATTTTGTATTTCACACCTTCCACAGAAAAAATGACAGTTCAGTCATCTTAAAGAGTCTTAATCCAGAAGGTCCCTTAGGCAGTTACATGTGTGACGTCACTCTTCTCGCTCTTTTAATCACGTGTCAATTTCTTTTCTGTGGACAAGAAAGTAAACAAAGGGTTTTTCAGCGGGTGAAAAAAATCTATATTTTCTTTCTTTTTCTCCAGTTAACTTTCTTAATCCTTGTCTTTCTAATGTTCCTCTATCATTCCTTCTACCAAATATCTTATTACTTTGTGTAAATCATTTTTTGATTTCTTGTTATTATTGATTGCTTGTCCTTGTCATGCGTTTTCGCGACTTTTCATGAAGCTCATTCATGGCAATTGTGGACATATTGAAGCACGGTGGGATAATCACCAAAATTATCTATCATGTTCTTCTTGTTACAGGTTGTCGACTTGCTCCACCTGTAGTCATTGGTCTGAAAGTGTATGGGTTCTTGGGGATTAGAGAAGAATACACACCACAAGAAAGTCAGTGATGACTAAGAAGAGACACAACAAAAAGAGACAGATTGTTTCAGATCTGTCTGATAATTCTTTTGATGGGAGCACCACCCCACAGGGCTGTACTGCCAGGGATAGGACCCATCTGGGTGGCGTCTTTATGGGTGCTGAAGGTACCCAGAGTAAGTCCACCAGTCAACCGGTCAACCAGGCACCAGTCAACTGGTCAACCAGTCTGGGCAAAATTTCACCAGTCAACCAGGCACCGGTCACCTGATACCAGGCACCGGTTACCAGCCTCGGTGGCTCAGTTGGATGCGCCGTCCGACTGGAGACCAGGAGGTCGCGGGTTCAACCCCCGCCGAGGTCGGCAACATTCTTTCGTGGAGGTTGATCATGAAATATTTTCTACGGTCATTCTCTCCCTTCTGCTGATTCAAGAAGGGTAGTTGTCAGTTTCTGGCAAAAGAATGTGCACAATACTGGTTAACCACTTAGAGGACTTAGCCTGCCCAGTAAATGTGTGGTTAGGTAAACTGACCGCGCTCGACATGACCCCATTGGGTTGACTGGGCCGTAAAACCTCAACACAAACCGGTCACCAGTCACCGGTCATCTAAAAGTGATTACTAGGCACCGTGCACCTGGCACTGGGCATTTAATCACCAGTCACTGAGCACCAGTCAACTTACCAGGCATGGATTAGCAATTTTCATGCTGTAGGCAGTGAATACAGGGTAGCTAACCAGACACTTTTGGGTTCTGAGCATTCATTTTCGAATGAACCTCAGAGCCCAGCTACTTCAAGGAGAGTATTGTTACCTCTTGAACCAGACTTTAGTCAAATGTCAGACCCAAGTATCGTAATAGAGCTGCCTAGTAATACTTGGAGATCAAATGACAGCCATACATCTCAAAGTAGGCAAAGTAGGAGAGATCAGCCTAAAAGAAAACACAAATCTAGGAAGAGGAGAAAACATAGATCGTCTTCTTCCTCCTCTTCTAGATCATCCTCTTCAGACTCATAAAAGAAGTAAAAGATCTAAGAGGTCTAAACAATCTCATAAGAGGAAAAGAAAATGATCGATGTTGTCTTCTTCTTCCTACTCTTCAAATCATTCGGTGAATGATTATGGTAGATATAAAAGAACTAGGCAATCTCCGCAGGTTGCAGAGGTACCAACTACGCTGCAATCTGTAGGGACAATTAATGAATCACCTATATTACAGTCTGATAATGTGGCGCAACACTCTGCAAAGGACACAAGTTCTGAATCAGAACAGGAAATCTGGTCCTTTGACAGGGCTATCAATGAAGTGTTCAGACTTTTACCTCAGGAGTTGTGCCCTAAACCTACTAAGGAACAAACTCCTGCTAAGCCACTTTTAGGAATTGAGAACTTAATGGTCACATGCGACATGTCTCAGCAAGCAGCAAATCTTCAAACTTTGGGCCCAATAGTTGTTGCCCAAAAAGTGGTTGTTGGGGGGGAGGGGCGGGGGCTCAGGAAAATAGAGCCTTTGATGCTTAAAGAAGACTGACAGCCTTCAAAACCTACAGTACGTTTATTAAGGTAATTAATATCTTGTATATATGTTAAGAATTTAGATCATTCTTAGGATTCTATATCATGAATGTATCTTATTCCTTGAGTTTCCAGAGTCTTAATCCAGAGGTATAGGGAATATTTGTTTTAATTGAGAACTAGGAGAGCTCCTCTCTCCTAATCTGCAAATTCTAGCACATTATCTATAGGTAAATGTATTGTAACTGCCTAAGGGACCTTCTGGATTTTGCTCTTTAAGATGACTGAACTGTCGTTTTTTTCTGTGGAAGGTGTGAAATTCAGAATAGAATAGAATAGCACATTATCTATAGGTTAAGTGTTGCTATTTAAAATATGTTTTACTTATAAAAACTTCATTTTTTTTCATTAAAATCATATATTCTGGGTACTCATTAGAAGCACCTCACCAAGGCCCTTCTAAGGAATACCTATAGCATGTTTTTATCAAGAACTAGACAAAATTATCCCAGAATTTTCATCAAATATTTCCTCTTAGCAACTTGCCTTAACAAATTCTGAAGGAGAAATATCTGGTAATAATTCTGGGACATTTTTTCTTCTTTCTTCATAAACACATACACATATATTGTGGGTACTCAGTAGAGGTGCCTTGGTGAGACACTTCTTTGCAGTACCCACTACTTACATTTTTATGGAGAACTAGACAAAATTATCATTTTATCCTCAAATCCTACTTCATAACCTCTCTGTCATCTGTCAGAAAATTCATCTTTGTCCAGTTGTGTACCCTGGCTTTTTAAGCCCCACCACAAAAAATGGCGAGGGTATTATGTTATACCGTTCGAAATTTTGAGTGTCCGTCTGTCTGTCAGCGCCTCCATCATTCGTGTCCGCTCCATAACTGATACCATCAGAGATATTTTCACCAAACTTCACACAAATGTAAAGCACTATGAGACGATGTGCAGAACACATGAACCATAACTCTGGTTTGCCTACTTTTGGAGTCATTACCCTTTGAACATTTAACATAGCCATTTCTACCATGTACTGTACTCATATCTGTAAGTTGAAAACCGTTGGAGATATTTTCACGAAACCTCACACAAATGTAAAGCACTATTAGATGATGTGCAGAACACATGAACCATATCTCTGGTTGCCTACTTTTGGAGTTATTGCCCTTTGAACATTGAACATAGCCATTTCTACCATGTACGAGGGTCCTGCAAAAAGTTCTGCCACTAATAGGCTTCCTTGGTTTTATCCCAGGTATATTTTAAAATGCTTCACTGCACTTGAATGGTGTGTTGAATAGCTAACAATACCTGTTTATTTTGTTCAAATTGCTTTCCAACTGACTGAGTTATTTCAAACTGAAATAGATGCAGTCATATACACTGACCAATTTACTTGTTACAATAAGAAACGACCAAGCAAAGGATGGTCAGGAGTCCACCTTTTACATGACAACGCCTCCTCTCATAAGTGTGAGGTTGTTAAGTCTTTTTTGGCTTCTGAAAAGGTGAAAGTTTTAAACCATCCACCTTATTCACCTGACCTGAGTCCCTGTGACTTCTTTTTATTCCCAAGGCTAAAGAAAATGCTTTCTGGAAATAAGTATACGTCTAGAAGTTCTCTTGGCAGCACTATTTATCAGTGTCTCCAACAGATACCAAAAGAAGACTATATTTATCTGCTTTTTTGCGATTGGGTAAAAAGGTTACAAAAATGTGTTTCAGTAAAGGGGGAATACTTTGAAGGTTTGTAATAAAAATATGTTTGATAAAATGTAGCACTGAAGTAATCCGAACCCAGTGACAAAACTTATTGCAGGACCCTTGTACTTGTATCTGCTATGTAAGTTGAAAACCATTCCAGATATTTTGATGAAACATCTCACAAATGTAAACCACCATGACACAAGGTGCAGAACACAAAAACCATAACTCTGGTTAACCTAGTTTTGGAGTTGCGGTCCTTTGAACATAGTAGATATTGAAAATAACCATTTCTACTATGTACTCGTGTCCGCTCTGTAAGTTGAAAACCGTTTCAGATATTCACACAAATGTAAAGCATCGTGGGACAAGGTGCAAAACACAAGAATGGTAACTGATTAACCTACTTTTGGAGTTTCGGCCCTTTGAACTTTGAAAATAGTGATGTCTGTAACATATTTTTTGTCCATTCTGTAACTTGATATTTTCTTGAAACTTTATGCAAATGTATATCACCATGATACAATTTGCAAAACACAAGAACTGACTTACCTGCTTTTGGAGTTTTTCGCTCTTTTAGCATTGTCAATAGTGATCCAAGTCATATATGTGTGCCCTTCCTATAACTTGAAAACGGTTTCAGAGATTTCCTTGAAACCTTGCAAAAAATGTAAAGGGACATAACATGTAGAACACATTTTTGACAGAGTTATGGCCCTTACTTGAGGAAAATGCAGTGGTGGAGCATGGTGCAGTGCTTGCAGTGCTTTTATTAACAGAAAGTGTGGGGATAATCAACAATTTTGTCAAGGTAACAAAATAAGGATGGACATAAAACAGTTTGTAGAGGGTTATAGTGCTACATGTAGTTTGGACTGCATCAAGAGTTTCCGAAGAAACAACATTTAAAGCCTCATCTGTGGTTGTAATTCCTACCCCTCAGGTGAGATTTCCCTATCCTGCATGGACACTCACGATGGATTCTTATATTCTCAACCTGTATTAAAGACCAATGGAACTTACTTTTGATCAGAGTGGTGCAAGTTTCCAGCAGAGATCAAAGTTAACCATTTGGGGATTGTCTTGCAGCCTGTATCTGCATTTTGTACATGATCAACCTTCACAAAATATTTCCTACCGTCATTTGCTCCCTTCCGCTGATTCAAGAAGGGCAGTTGTCAGTTTCTGGAAAAAGAATGTGCACAATACTAGTTAACTGCTTAGAGGACTGAGCCTGCCCTGTAAAAGTGTGGTTAGGTAAACTGGTTCATTTATATGTATGCACTGTTTGGTTTTTACAACTATCCTAAACATATTCATTTGCCTTTTGTCCAAAGTAACCCTCCTCCTTGCCGCAAATTATTTCTTTGCCAAAACAAGACTCTTGGGAAAACATCCGAGATCAGAAAACGGAATGTTACCTGCGCATCTGCCAATTATGCCATTGTGATGTAAATAAATTAGGTGAAAAGTGTGCTTGACACAGGTATCAATAGAGGCACTGTACCGTATTACTAGATGGTCGTTTAAAACTTACCATGAAACTTTAAATATCTTCTGCTCGATGTTTCCAGTATAAAGGTTTTTAACTTTGCGAAACATCTCAAGAGACAAAGCTGACTTCTCCAAAATGACCCAGCCAACAAGGAGCAATTTTAATTAGTATGAAAGTATTTCAATTTTACTGCCTTCGGTATTTTGACTCAATTCATTTTCTTGTATCCAAATAAAAAGTGTTCAGTTTAATACGATCATGTGCCAGCAGTCAATGAGCTCACTGTGGTGAATAGCCATGGGTCGTTACCAAAACTGCATACTAGATTTGGAAAAGAGTTAGCAGACAAGGTAAACGTGCCATTCCCATGCCATTCAAAAGAATAGGCCGACATTTTTTTCATCAGGGAAAGGATCTCCCAATCTGTTGCTGAAATTTAGGGTTTGGCAGAATGGGGTGGGGGTCTGACAGGATACCTTCTCAACTTTGTTTCATGTTAATATACCTGGGCACGATGATATACTGCAGTGAGGCAACACAATGAAATGACATCATTCCCATCATCACATCCAGACAAAGTCATGACATGACCGTGGCATTAAACCTTAACTCAAACAAACAAATGCCCAATCAGTCCGCGCATCTGCACAGTCTGATTATAGTGTGCACTTGTTTGACCCCCTACATTAGGTTACTAGAATGGTTGGTTGCAGTATAAATCCAGTTTTCGAGTTTGTAACACAGACGTACGGACAGGTATACTGGATGACATGTTCGATCCTCTTTTCTTTTTTTTTTTTTTTTTTTTTTTTTGTTTTTTTTTTTTTTGTTCTTCTGAAAAAAAGTGCAGGGATAATAAGCACACCAATATCTATTCAGAATAAGCTGACAATGGTTGAACAAGGACATTTAAAAAATTTGACTGTGACCTTGGTCCTGAGGTCAAGACCACTGAGGCACCTACCAAACAGAGTTCTAACAATAAGCAAGCTATGTACAAGGCATGGAACTAAATCCAATCCATATTTTAAAAGATACATGTACGAAGACTTTTGTTACAAATTTGCAAATCAAGACCTGGACTGTTGACCCTAATAGCTTCAAAGTGGCAGCAAGAAACAATATAACCTTTTTCCCACGAAGTAGTCAAATTTGACCTGTGACCTTGACCTTCAAGTCAATGGCACTGAAATCATTATCAAATAATGTTCCATGTATGGGGACAGTATGAACAACGGTTGAAGTAAAATCCTCCAATAGCATCAAAATGCCAGCTAGATTGGGGAGGGTGGGGGCGAGAGGGGGGGAGGGGATGCTGGGGAACTTTTAACAAAAGAAAGCAAAAAAAAAAAAAAAATCTTTTTTCTCGTGTATTTGTCAAATTGACCCTGTGACCTTGACCGTGGGGTCAATGCTGAAAACCTTTCAAATAATTTCCCAAATAGTCTATAAGGAAACTATGCACAATGTTTGAAGTACATGTATTAGAGAAGTACTTAGCCTCCAAAAGCTTCAAAATTCCAGCTGTAAGAAAAAAAAAAATCTATCTATCTTCAAATAATGCTTAACCCATTTCTGGGACTTGTAGAATGTGAGTGCAAAACCAGACTAAGAAAAGACAAAGTTGTGAAGTTTAAAGGAAAGTAAAAGCGTGAAATGTTAAAAAGGTCTAGTTACAAGATTAAAAGCAAGGCACTGGTTAAATTAGGGTGAGACGTGGTTTATCTGGCTAACTGCCCGGTTGAAGTCATCAACGTTGGGTAGGGAGACTATTTCTGGTGGGAGTGAGTTCCAGTGAACAATAGTACGGGGGAAGAAAGAGTATTTAATATAGTCTGTGGATGTAGCTATCTGTCTGTATGCCATCGGATGGGAGGTTCTAAACTGTCTCTGCAGGGCTGTTAGGTACTGGTCAAATCATCCTCTTACAGGACACAGACACCCTAGTCGCCAACGACGATAAAATCCTTTTTTCTTAAAAAAAAAAAAAAAAAAAAAACGAGACAAAAATACGGTGTTCTGATAATTTCTTCAACTTTTCGGTATTTACTACAACATTCCAGTATTATGCTGTGGCCAATATGTAGACTGCTCCACATGACCTCGTAGAACGAGGACTGTAGAAAACCAATTTTTATCAAGGCAAATACACCCTTGTAATACAGATCACTCGAGCGCTTGCTAATCCAAGCGTTTGCTTCAGGTCTATAAATAGACTGGCCTCCCTGATTACATTCATTTTTTGTAGCCAACATTTTTTTTTTTTTTTTAATATTAAAAAGAAACAAGTCTTGAGAGTTCATGCAAATCCTCTGCAGCAGACGATTCACATGAAAATATCAAGACTTTTCTTTGAAAAAAGAATCAAACTGTCGTCTGCTGCAGTTGTGATTGACGATTTAAGGGTGAGTGACTTAATTGATGATAAATTATGACAATCTAATCTGTGTAACGACTGAAAATGTTATAGCTATTGTTTAAATCATCAACCTGTAGACATACTTGTGTATTTAACACTGTGCCTGTGCATACTTATAAGACATATAACATAGGATGTTTGTTTAAAAAACAAACAAACAAACGCTGAGCGATGGTAGTCTTTCTGCTATTCTATAAATAAACAGGGAGATTTCGATACACATTTTGTTTACAGCATGACGTGGTGTTATCGGCCAATGCCAGCAGCGGAATAAAACACGTGACTAACGGTTCACTACAGTCGTCAATTTTTACGATAGTAAATTTGTCGAACTGTGAAGCAGTCTAGCCAATATGACGACCTGGTTCTCGAGTTTTAGTAAGTGCGTTTGTAGAAGCGGGCGCCAGGAAACTGTTGCCACTAGTAGCGGGTTGACAACATCCGGTTTCAAAGTTTGCTGGTGTCACGTCGAGAATATGTCGACAAAATTTGCATCTTCCAGGGATCCTTATCCCTTTCCAAAGCTGCAAAATGATGAAAACTTTTACGGGACGGAAAACAAACAGGTTTTATATTTATCACTGCTTTTATTATGCGCGAAAATTACGATTAGAGAAGATGTCTGTGCCCGAATTTTTCGTTGGTTGTATCGCCATGTTCGCTAAGCTGCACTGACCAGCCAAACAATTTAGTCTAGAAGAATAAGTCTTGTTGCTGCCGAAGGGTACATACAACTTCCATTGAGATAAGTGTTCCTCATTCAATGCAGCTTAGTGTGTGGGTGGAGGTGTGTACTGTGTGTGTGCGTTTTTTTTTTTTTTTATTTTATTTTTTTTTTATTTCCTTCTTGGGGGCGGTTGCACTTTCCCCTTCTTGTATAGTGGCAGATGATGAAAGAAGATCTTAGTTAAATTCATGGATAAAAGATTATGTAATAGCACATATCTCCAAATTGCATGGTTTGTTGGTTGGTGAGTCTATGCACCAATATAACACTAGCAAAAATCCTCATGGTGCTTCTTAGTTCAAAGCTGCAGACATTTATTTTTTCCAAGAGTAAAAGGCATTTTCTTTAGATTGTTCAAAAAAGTTTGATTTGGGTTCACAGCTACCGATATTAGGTACATTTTCTACATTGTGAAATAATTTTGGCCTGTCCATTCTTTTTTTTTTTTTTTTTTTTTGAATTTTATTTATTTTTATGCTAAATCCAAAATGGCCACTGATCCATGACCTGAAGTAATGATCAGATTATGATCACTTCAAAGAGATCTAAGACAAATATATGTGTTAAAGATATTCTCAAAACGCTTGGTAGACTCTGTCTCTTCATGTGGCATACGCATTCGTCCGAGTATTATGAGACTCAAACATGCAAAGAAGCAGGCCCTGACATGCTCAGACACAGGCCTGTGGAAATACCATGCCTGACTCCTCCAACATTCCATTTCCCTGAGAATAAGTAAGAAATTTCAATTTACTTGTCCTGGAACAAGGACTTCATAGCCCTCCCTAAGAAGAGTATCCATATTGAGATATATATTTTTCTTACTTCTTGAAAAAAAACGTGTTGTGGTACTCTTTAGAAGCGCCTCGCCAAGGGGCTTCTAATGAGAATCCACAACATGTTTGAGGATTGGTAAGTATTGGTAAGTAATTTGGTTAAAGCTAAAATGAACTCCTCTTTCAAAAATTTGACAAACTTTCTTTCTGTAAACTACTGTCACTCTTCCATATTCCTTATAACCATTCTCTTCCAGATCCTTGAGCACACCTTGGCATCAAAAAATATTCTCACATTTGGATGAACAACATGGAATATTATATGCCCCCACCAAGCAAAAAGGTGTCTTCGAGCATGTGCAAAATGCACAGATCTATTGAGATTCATCCCATGCATGCACACAGTCTTATCCGGCATTTAATTGCTCTCCATTGATACACTCTATACTCCATAGTATCCAATGATTCTGTTAGCTGACAGTAAAGGCTCTGATCAGACAGTGTGGATGTGCAGGCTTATATGGGTCTTCACTGTCTGCATATGACCGAAGACACATTTTCCCATGGTGCGGCCAGTATGACCTGCTGTATTATTTTAGGCATGGTCATAGTTGTGAAACAGCCTTGGTCATGCTGGTCAAGGACCTTGCATAGATAAACAAACTGACCATATATTGTTAGAGTTTACCACAGTTATTTTAATAGTCCACCATGTCTGAAGCTTCTTTGGAAATGGCATAAATAGGGAATCAGAGGCATCTGTGCTGGGCTAGATCTGTGCCTTCATGATGGATTAATATAGAGGGTTGTCATTGAGAGGAGCCAGAATCAGATCCTGTTACATCAAGGGTCCCACAGGGCTCAGTTCTGGGCCAATTCATTTTCTTATCTACATAAATGACCTCCCGGATGAGCACTTCAGAGTGATCTAATAAACTGTGCATATGGGGCTTCAGGTGGGGTATTGAATTCAATTCTTCCAAAAGTCAGGTTGTGTGTGTAACCTGATCCAGGAATGGAGGTTCGGAATTGCCGAGGGCTTCAGTTTGATCTGTTTAGCTAAAAATTGATCAGTTTATCCAAAATTTCCCATGAAAATGATTTTGTTTTGGACTCAAAAGGAAGTTTGACTGACCTTATTCCCTACCCTCAACCCCACACTACTGTCTCCATGACTTACACAATGTAGATCAGTGTAGCTTGGCAAATAACAAAGGTGCACTAAATATACTGACATGTATTTTGGTATATTTTGGTGTATTTCAATATAGTTTGGTAATTCAATGTGTATTGGTATTTCTAGTAACCACACATGTGCCTCTCTAATTTCAGGAAACTATAAATTAAAGGTTGAAGAATTTTAAAAAGTTCTCCCATCTGTATAAACGTGAAATTGTGTTTTGGCTAGATTAAGGTCCTTTGCCCTTAACATAATGATTGGGTTTGCATTATAAAACAACATATTTCACCAGATTTTATTTGTTTTATTTATGTACTGGTAATATATTTCATTTTGTTTGCAGCAATTTCCTTATTCTAAGCCCACCCATCTGGCTCAGAGAGATGATCCCTGGAACAGACTTAATGCAAAATGTACCCTTGCTTCATCTCGCCATGAGATCTACCATACAGACCCAGTGGCTCCAAATGATAGTTTAGATTTTATACTTAAAGCACATTACGATCACCACGATGAGTTCCTGAATGCCAAGAATGAAACTTTATTTCAGCCAGAAACTAGAGGAGCTGATCATGGGTAATCTGTATTGTTCATATAACTTCTCAGTAACATGGCTGGATCATTACAGCACAGTATATTGAAAATGAGCCAGCGCACAACAAAACCTACAATAAGTCCTGTGTGACCATCAAAGATTCAGATCAGCCTGTACATCCACTAAGTATGACAAGGGTTCTTGTTTATCCCACTTTAGATAGCCTAGAGGCTATAGAAGGCACATGCAATCAGCAAAGATTCTGATCAGATTGCGAAGATGTGCAGGCTGATCCGAGTCTTCACTGGTCACATGAGTCTTATTGTAGGTTTTGTCATGCACTGGCTCATATAACATGGTTTATAGGTGGCCCCTAAAAAGTTGTAGCCTAACAAAAGGTGTAGATATTATATAGAAAAATGACCATATTTCTACATAAATGACCAGTTTTTCTATAATATAATCTATATACCATATTCAATCTAAATACCACACATACCCCTGTAAGGGCACAGTCAAGCAAATCCATAGTCTTAAGATTACAGCCAGTGTACTTATTTGTTTACTACTTTATAAAGGCATATGTTGTGGGTACCCATTTGAATTGCATCGACTGCAAATGAGTACCCACAACATATGCTTTTATAAAGAAAATCAGAGAAACACTCACAAAAACATCATATAAGCATCATTTGATAAGTCCTTTGCTGATCGTGTTTTAAATGTACCCTTAGTATAGGTGGATACATATTTTACTACGTTTTCCCAGTAATTTTGAAAAACTTAAGCACATGGTGCGGTAATTAGGTCGAATACGGTAGTTTTGTTTGGATACATAGATTTTTGCTTTGGATCTGGTGATAGTGTTATAAAGAGGTCATTATACAGTGTATTTTATAGCAATTGTGTAATGCTAAGTGGACAAGTGCTCTTATATTGCATATGTAGGTAATGAAGGCCTTGATCAGCCTGCTGAATTGTGCAATCTGATCATGGCCTTCAATACTTATTTATAAAATGAAAGGGTATAATTGGAATGTATCAACACATGGAGAAGACTAATTCACTTTGGCTGATCTGGTCTACTGTTGCATACCAATGACATATTATCTTTTTCTTATTTTGCATCACTAAGGCTCTTCCAGTGAGTACCCTTAACACATGGGTTTGTGAAGAAATAAGAAAAATAATATTAATCTGGATATTCTCTTATCTAACAGAGAAATTCTTTGAAAAGAAAATTAATTATATTCTTAGTCTCTTTCTGGCTCGAAAGCCTTTAACCATACATCTTCCAAAAACCCAAAACTTCAGAACCTAATAGAAAACATCACGTGTTATCGAAAACATTTTGTTCTGTTGGCTCCCAAGCTAGGTTAGTAAAAGAGGTAAGAAAGTTGCTAATATAAATGTTGCAGCATCACTCAACCTAGCGTTTTATCCTTTAGCACTCTCTTGGCTAATTCAGCAGACAACAAATTGATGCTATTTTTTTCTTATTTTTCCGAGAAAACAGGTTTTGACACTTCATGCAGATTGTCTCTATAGTTATCAGCAGTCTCATCTGGATCTACACTGTTTGTAAAAATGTCTGGCTTAGTGAACATGGCTGAAACGGTTAAATTACATCATAATTATATGTCTTTATATAGGAGAGTGTTGAAGAACCGGGAGGTTGAGGTGGTGATTCCACCTCCTGAAATGGGACACCCTCTAAATGTCTCTGCCCAGAAGAAAAAGGAAAGCATTCATAGCATAAAAAATGCAATAGGTAAGTATTCTTGCCATTTAGTGCAGGTGACTGCTGCTGCAGGAATAGTTACTAAGTTCATTTTGCTATTCTTGGCATACTCTAGCGTGTGATATTACGATGAGGTAAACAAAAAAAAATGTCTGTTTAGGGTAACCTAATTAACCCTACTTAATTTTCCAGCTGTAATCTAGCGTGTTTCTTTCTTTTTCTTTTCTTTTTTTTCTTTTTTTTTTTTTAATCTTTTTTTTTTATGTTTTCTCAAAAACATCAAAATTGAAAAATTGAGGTCATTTTTAGGATATAATTTGCTACTCTATTCTTAAAAAATATTCAGACAGATAGGTCTGAGTCTAATGTAGACCCTCATAAAGGGGAGTTTGCTCAGGGTCTACACTGTGTGTCATTCAGTCATCACTCTTTAGACTTCAGCTGGTAGTAAAGTAGATTTGTTAAAATTTTGAAGAAGTAAAGGTGTCTGAATATTTAGAGTAAGTGATATGCACATGCACTTAAGGAAATACTGATCAGTCTTACTTGTATGCTCTGTGGATAGTCCAGGCCAAGTAGCTACTGTATGCTATCATCAAAAACTCTGCTCTGATCAGCCTGCGCAGATGAACAGTCTGATATGACGAACTATCGCAAATCATCTTAAAGGCATATTTTGTCAAAATACTGCCCGGATTTAGCTGAATAAATAATGCAAACACTGATTTTACAATGTTTATCATTCTATGAAAAAACTTTCAGACAAATTAAACCTATGAAAGTTTACTAACAAGAGCTGTCAGCAGACAGCATAGCTCGTCTGGATGTAGGCTGGCAACTGCAAAACAAGTTATTCACTAAGCCTAGCCTATTGACTGGTTCATCAGGACAAACCTTTCAAATTAAGTGTAAATTATTGCAGCTCTGCCTTTTTTCACCTGTCAGCATCTTGAACTTTGTTTTGGTCCTGAATGCCAGATAAGCTGTGTAATGAGAAAATATATGTTTCTTATGGTATTCTTGTGTCCCGCAAAGACCCAGCCCAGCGCCTGCATATTTACCAAGTCTGATTTGAGATCTTGTCAGTTTTGTCAGGCACATGCTTTGATCAGGTTGTGAGGGTGTACAGGCTGTTCAGAGGCTCAGATAGTTGCACATATAGTGCATATAGGTTCTTTACTACAATGCACATGGTATTAATAATTGTACATTATTCTTTCTTTCTTTTTTTTTTTTTTTAATTGGAGTAGGCAGGGGTTGTGGGGGAAGGGGGGGTGCGGGGGAGGGGGGGGGGGGTGTGGAGAGGAGAGAGTAATAAGAAAACTAACACTGATCACAAATTTTTGGCTTAACATATACTATTGCTGGCGGCCCGCATGCCCACAAAATAGCGATTCCAGTCTTGTGAGTACTTTTTCTCTTATTCAGTAAATTTTACTGAACCCAGTGATGATGGTCTCAGGGAATAATGTGGGCTATAACCAGTCTGCCTAGAGGCACAGGCCGATGTGGGCCTTCACTTCCTATATGTGTCATACAGTAACTGTGTTCATCATGCAGCACATATGTATACATATAGATCAGTTATGTTAATTGTCTCTTAAAGTGCAATTTAAAAGTGTACCAGACAATATTCTTTTTTTTTTCCAGAAATAAATATAGGTTAATTGACTATTCACTTGTCATTTCAACTCTTATTTTCTGTGAAAAAAAAAAAAAAGGACAGAACATTGTCTGCTGCTGTTGACTGACACTTTCAGAGTAATTTGTTGTTTAATGATTAATAATCTGTTCTATTTATGATTTTTGCAGAATCGCATCACACTCAGACAACGAACCGTGGTTATTCTCGTAAACCTGATGGTGGATTTTTTGCTTCTTAATCCCAACTTTAATATCTTCACAACCTTTTAATAGTACAAGTCCTCTCTCATGAAAATGTTCCTTGTAGCATATACAAACAGCAAAGACCCAGACCAGAACCTTCACTGCTCACTAACAGAATTATCGGAAATAGTAAATCCTAAAATTTCATACGCCATAGTTTCTAATAAAATGGCACATGAAAACAGTGCAGACCCAGAAGGAGCAGTCTGATCAGGGTCTACACTGTTTGCCATTCCACTAAGTATATTAACAAATACATGTACGTTAACTGCATAAAAGTCAAAATTTAGGAAAAAAAGAATAGTGTTCAGATTTTTAGGTCATTCACTTATATCCGTTGGCAAGCAATATAGACCCTGATAAAATCTCAAGGATGTCAGCTTTTGCTGTTAACATGTTGTAAGGGACATTTTCTCACAAGGAGGCTGGGTTATGCGATGCAACAGAAAAGCTACCTTAATGCATGTAATTGTGTGGCTCTTAGAGGCTTACACAAGCTCATGTCAGTCTGGTCAAACCATATTTACCCTAGATATTTGGACACCTTGATTTCTTACCATACTTATCCGAAAAATGGATTAGTCTTTTTGACTGGTCTTGTGTGTAAAATGTTGAGGGAATGGCAAATAGTGTTGACCCTAATCAAACTCTAAGAGCAGTTTGATTTGGTTTGACACTCTTTGCACAGCGCTGTCAGTCTGACTAATCAAGGTAAATATGGTACATTCTGTAATGTCTGAGTATTCATGTTTGAGAGAGAAGTCTAGAAGTTTTGAAGGTTCACACCATGTTGACATATTCTGATGTGGTCATTCAGTGCCTGCCTATGCACAGAAATTCACTGCCAGAGCTTAACCCTTGTCATCTGAATAAATTAAGATGCCACGCTCACTTCAAATTGTCAGCCAATCAGATTACTTGTTCCAAGATGTTGATACAAATTCATATACTGAATGATTAACAGTGCCGATCCAGATCAGTTGGCTTCTAAAGAAGCCAACTGATCTGGATCTACATTGTTTACAAAGGCAGGGCATATCCAGGTTCAGCAGAACCAGGGTTAATTGTTTCACTGCTTTAAGGTAGCATTTCCTTGTTCATTGATCATATGTGTATTTTGTGATCATTTTTTTTGTTTCTTTCATGCAATTACTATGATATCTACTACAGAAACATTTATTATAACAAATATAAAACTATCTCAGAATAATAAATACACCAGAATAACAATTATTATTTTGAATAATATACATAAAAGAGTTGTAGAAAAGGCCTTTGGGAAATAGTTTGTTCAGATTTTAAATGCACTACAAATTGAACATCCTATGTAAAGAATATAATGCAACACAAAGGAGAACTGTTGTTCTGCTCATTTTGTTAGAATTGATTTGTGCATAACTTGTTTAACTTCTCTGTAGCAGATAATATTCTGTTTTTTACATAATCCTCACATCAAAAAGAAAAAAATAAATAAATAAAAAATAAAAAAAATAAGGGGAATGGATTGCTGCCATTTTTAAAGGAAGATAGCTTTTGTAGTCAGGATTTTGTGCCTTTTTTCTTGAATCCTTTCAAAAATGGGGCCTACTCTTAAAGGAAGGAAATTGCTCCATGAGGAGCAGTTTCATTCCATTAAGTATTTCCTGTGAGGGTATATCCATTTCCCATATGGCTTCAGGTAAGAAATTAGACTTTTTTTTCTAGTCTTAATGGAAACATCTTCAATGATCTGTTTATCATTGTATCTCTGAGACATATTTGATCCATAGAATCTGTGTTGACTGAGAAATAAGAAAAATAGTGATATTGTTTATCACAATAACCACTAACCTGAAGCTTTGGGTATTGTAATTATAATAAAAAGGCTAGTTCAAAGAATATGATCATAGTATATAATTGTATAGAAATTATATGGTTCTGTTGTTTTTTTGTTTTGTTTTTTGTTTTGTTTTGGGTTAAATTCATGGAGGAAAAATAATTCAGATGTCATATTAAGAGAAATCCAAGTTATCTACATGTATACACTTCAAGTCTGTTATCTATGTCTGTTTTAGAGGTTTATACAAAGAGACTTTAAATAATATATACCTATATAGTTTCTGTTGCAATATGTAAATAGTCTAAACTGTTGCAGTATTAGCTAGGTTAATTTTGAAGCTCATTTTGCTTAGCAATTTTGATAGATAATCCTCTTTGCAAATTGACACTTCACTTTGTAAAGTCATGTTATTGGAAATCAAAAGCATTTATCAAGGTGCAAATAAGCATTATTTCACTGTCAGCATTAGTTAGTGATAAGACCACATACTATATTGCTGTGAACCTACTTAGAAAAAAACATTTTCTTTCAATAGATGCATTTTTTTATTTTTTTGTTTTGTTTTGTTCATAAAAGACTATTAAATATGGAATAAATAAAAGCTACAATAAAGAAATACAGAAGAGAGGTTAAAAGATGATCAGCTGAAATACATGTAATGGGTATTTTACAATTTCTGTATTTCACTGAAAAGTGGTATCCATATGTCCAGCATGAAATAAAAGAAGTTAGATTTTAATGGCAATCTTAATTGTGATGTAACTGCATGCTTCTAACAATACACATCCATGTCTTTTTCAGTAGAGTACTTACCTCTCCAAGTGCATGACTGGACATGATGCACACTAAAATGACATGATTGAAATTATAATCTGATAACCTATAGTGTAAGCCAATTTCCTTTCACAGCAAAAGGTTAAGTTCTTTGTTTCTGATGTGTGAAGTACATATGTATTCAAGACATGTTTTGCTGAATTTGCACAAAAATATATGCTGTTAGTTCTTCTTTCTATTGCCTTGTTCAGGTTATTTTAGTTAGTACACACAACAGAGTTTGGTGCAAACATAAAAAAAAATATATACTGTATTTGACCTAATTACTGCACATACCCCTATAGGTGCACAGTTGAGCAATTTTATAGTCTTCAGATTACAGCCAATGTACTTTTTGCTACTTCTTTATAAAGGCATATGTTGTGGGTACCTATTTGAATTGCATCAACTTGTTGATGCAATTCAAATGAGTAGTCATGACATATGCTTTTATAAAGAAGACCAGAAAAAAAACAACAAAAAAAAACAACAACACAAAAACATCGCATAAGCACCATTAGACAAGTCTTTTGCTGATCTTTTTTAAGTGTACCCCTAGTATAGGTAGATACATATTTTCCCACAAGTTTTCCCAGTAATTCTGAAAAACTTAAGCGCACAGTGCGGTAATTAGGTCAAATACGGTATGTATATATCAAAATTATCATTATAATAGCACTCTTTTTTAATATATGTGAGGATGCTGGGTAAAAAATTCAGCAGACAACATTTTAAAATACTTTTCTTATTTTTCCCCATTAAAAAGGCTTTGACATTTCATGCAAATTATAATTTGCATGAAAAGTCAAAGACTATTTTCTGAGAAAATTAAGAAAAATATCTTCAATTTGTCATCTACTGAATTTACCCAGGGAGTGGTAAAGGTTGATTAATGCTATTTATTTTGGTCTAATATGATTACTTTGTGAAAGGAAGCTGGTTGTTGAGGTGTTTGTTGTATTAATTCCTTAGATTCTGGTGGTGGGACATGTTCTAACAACTCTTTACTAACTGCATGCTGCCAGTTGAAGTGCTGTAGATTTCTAGTTTTCTCTCTAGATATCCTGATTATCTGCTTTAACCCTTTCACCCCTGAGTTTCAGAAGTGCTGTCTTCAATCCTTGAAGTTTGGACATATCTGTTGTTTCAAATAGGCGTGTCAGTCAGAAATAAAAATAGAGGCAAAGGCAAATAGTGTAGATGCTGACGAGATGGCTAGTTACAAGCTGTCTCATCTGGATCTACACTGTTTGCAAAAATATCATGTTTGGTTTGCAGGGTTGAAAGGGTTAACCATATTTCACTAGATTCCTAAATTTCTGGACTTCATGTTTTCTTTGTCTGGTTCTCTTTTCATGAAATTAGCCTGCTTACACAAAGAGTGGTTAATGTGAAAGCAAACTGCAGACCCAGAGCATATGGATGTTTTTCGGTTTATTTATTTTTTTTTTTTGTGGGTGTCCTTTTTGTTTTTTTTTTTTAAGAAAAACAAGAAATATGAATAGGCTTGCTCAGAGCTTTGAACAGCCTTATGGTGACTTCGGTTGTACCAGTATCAGGCAATGAATTGCATTACAGGATACAATTAGGGATAAGTTTGCCACAGGCAGTGAAGAGTATGACTGCTGACCTGCATATAGTGACAAACATTACTCCGGCCTGCATGAAATGAAGGGTGTTATCAACTGCAGTTGGGAGAAGTCACATTACTGCCTGCTTGCAGAGAAGGGCTATACTAGCAGCTTGCAGTGAAGGGCACTTCTAACTGCATGTCGTGAAACCTGTGTGTGGAGAAGGGCATTACTAACTGCATGTGATGAAGGGAACTACTAACTGCCTGTGGTGATAAGACTATGAGCAGCATGTGGCAAACACCGTTAAAGCATAGAGAAGGCAACTAAGAACTGCATGTAAAGCCAAGGGCTATATGTCACATTGTGGTGGTGGGAACTAGTACCTGAAGTGTGCATGCAATGACGGATAGCAGTAGATGCATGAAAGCAGTGAAGAGCACTGCTGTATGCATGCAATGGCTACTACTACTAACAGCATGTGGTGAAGGGCATTACTAACAGCATGTGGTGAAGTGCATTATTAACTGCATGAGGTGAAGGGCAATACTAACTGCACGTGGTGGAGGGGACTACTAACTGCATGCTGTGAAGGGCACTGTTAACTGCATGTGGTGAAGGGCACTATTAACTGCATGCAGTGAAGACTACTAACTGCATGTGGTGAAGGGAACTACTAACTGCATGCTGTGAAAGGCACTATTAACTGCATGCGGTAAAGGGACTACTAACTGCCTGTGGTGAAGGACTGCATGCTGTGATGGGCACTACTTAATTGCATGCTGTGAAGGGGACAACTGACTGCATACAAGGGCACTATTAACTGCATGCGGTGAAAGGCACTACAATTGCATGCAGTGAAGGACACTACTAACTGCATGCGATGAAGGACATTACTAACTGCATGCGATGAAGGGGACTACTAACTGCATGTGGTGAAGAGGTCTACTAACTGCATGCGGTGAAGGACATTACTAACTGCATGCATTACTAACTGCATGCGGTGAAGGGGACTACTGACTGCATGTGATAAAGGGTACTACTAACTGCATGCGGTGAAG
The DNA here is from genome assembly GCA_964016985.1 of Anodontia alba. Classification (NCBI taxonomy): domain Eukaryota; kingdom Metazoa; phylum Mollusca; class Bivalvia; order Lucinida; family Lucinidae; genus Anodontia; species Anodontia alba. The sequence continues at coordinate 97,331,006 of OZ024828.1, forward strand.
GGCAATACTAACTGCATGCAGTGAAGGACACTACTAACTGCATGTGGTGAAGAGGACTACTAAGTGCATGTGGCAAAGGACACTACTAACTGCATGCAGTGAAGGACATTACTAACTGCATGCATTACTAACTGCATGCGGTGAAGGGGACTACTGACTGCATGTGATGAAGGGTACTACTAACTGCATGCGGTGAAGGGCACTACTAACTGCATGCTGTAAAGGACACTACTAATTGCATGCGATGAACGGGACTACTAACTGCATGTGGTGAAGGGGACTACTAACTGCATGCGGTGAAGGACACTACTAACTGAATGCAGGGAAGGACTCTACTAACTGCATGCTGTGAAAGACACTACTAACTGCATGCAGTAAAGGCACTGCTAACTGCATGCGGTGAAGCAGTACTAACTGCATGTGGCAAAGGGGACTTCTAACAGCATGTGGTGAAGGAGACTACTAATTGCATGTGAAGGGGACTACTAACTGCATGCGGTGAAGGGGACTACTAACTGCATGCGGTGAAGGGTATCACTAACTGCTTGCTGTGAAGGACACTACTAACTGCATGTGGTGATGGCATTATTATTTGTATATTGAAATATATTATGGTCCATTGGTAGACACTACTAACTGCATGTGATGAAGGATTTTTTCCCAAACTTCTTGCTCTGAAATAGGCTAGGTAACTAGTCATAACAATGACATAACTGCTTGCAGGCTTGTACTTGTTGTGATAATCTTGAAAAAAGTGTATCAGACTTGCTGCTTCATTAACTGCTTGCATGTGATTATTGGCTTTTCTTAAAGCTCACCATCTTGGATGATCTGGCATGGAGAGATGCATTACAAATTATGAACACATTTCATCTTTATTTTATTTTTATTTTATTTATTTTCTTCAATATAAGAGAACCAGAGACTGAAATTGAGAGTACTAACTGCATGCTGCCCATTTATTGTTCTGTAGATGGCTTACTCCCTTGCACAGATAATATACCCATTGCTTAGTATTTAACAATGTACTTTTCTTTCTTGTTTTGCTTTAATATCTAGTACTGAAACTGCACTAAATATTTGGACACTTTAATATGTGACAGAACTTGTTCTGAATTTTTTGACGAGTCCTTTTCACAGACTGGTTAGTGATGTGACTAATCTATACTGATGGAAAGGTAAATACCGTAGTAAAGATCCCAATCAAACTGCTCTAAAAAGTGATCTGTGACTACACTGTCTGCTGTGGCAAGACCCTCCAAATATTTAGAGTAAATTTTGTTATCTGTTACATTTTTTGTTGCTTTTTGTATTGTGACACCAAAAGCTGACATGTCCCATATCATGGAAAGAGATATGATTTTAAAGAAAATATCTTGGTTGAATTATATAACCCTTTCAGACTAATACAGATACCTGTGTAAACAGTGTAGATCCAGATGAGATGATCACATCAGGATCTATGCTGTTTGTCATTTTGTTATTGATTTTTGTCAAAAACCTCTACAGCAGTGGACTTGTCCGAATTCAAGGATGGAAGAGCTTCACTTCAGAAACTCAGGGATGGAAGAGTTAATGTAAGCCATTTCGTAAGTGTGACTGTGGCTGTTTATTTTTGTGAAGTCCTGTCTGTTAGTATGGTACTGTAAAGATGTATTCATTTCTATTCAACCATTAATCTGCCAGATTTAGAATATTATTGGAGTACATTTAAAGATATCTTTTTCTTGCTGTGGGATTGTCAGTGAATACTAAATGTTTTGTGTCATTTAGGTAGTCCTGCTTCTACTAACAAACATCAAGACTTGTAGAGAATTACATCAGCTGAGGGAACAAGTCTTGACTGTGCACGCTTTTATTTTCTTGTTATCCTGCACAATGCATGCCAGTTTAGATTACATGTACTAAACATTAAATTCTACTTTTCCTCCTTAATTGCTAGAGAGTCCCCATAGTGCTGGAACAAATGGTGGATATTCACGTAAACATGATGGTGGATTTTACTGCACATAGTGACATCACACACATATTGCCAGAGATACATAGACATCTTGTAGCTTGGAAGTCAATCAAACATGATCCACAACTTGAGATAATATACCTTTAGACTATTATTGTGTACCCATGGAAGACATCATATATCAGCCTGCACATCTGCACATTTTCAATTGTTGTTAAGGAGTATTCGGTGATAATTCTGGGATCTTTTTTTTTTTTTTTTTAACTCAGTATGAAGGCATGTTGTGTGTACTCATTAGAAATGCCTCTGTGAGGCATTTCTGATGAGTACCCACAACATACATTTTTATGCAGAACTACAGGAAATTATCCCAGGATCATAAAACACTCCTCCTTAGTAACTCCTCTGCATTTTACTGCTCACTGTGGATAGCCAGTGATCCAAGGCTTCTACAAATAGACAGCGCACTGATCAGACTGTGGATGTGCAGGTTGATCAGTCATTGCTGGGCTCATATGTCATCGGGTTTATTTTCTCATATTGTGGCTCATATTCATATATTTATTTATAATCTGATGTCCACTGTGCGTAAAGCAACATTTTTCAGTATTCAAACAATGAAGATTTAAAGATAGTGCATTAATTCATGCAGTCTGGTCCACGTATTTACAACTGTAAATGTATGTACATGTATACTACATATGTTTTTGTAACCGCTTACCTGGAGCAATGATAGGTGCTATTGTTTGCGTATGGGGAAATATTAGTTTTACTACAGTGGACATCATTTATGTAAAATTTTCATTCCTAAATCAAAATATTGCTAATTTTGAATATACATGTATATTGCATTTCTAAATGGTTGTCAGGTTTTTATAGCAGTTTTACATATATTAGTGACTGGATGTTGATTTTATTGTGGTGTGGGTTGTTTATTTACCTGTAATGTTAAACATTAGAACAAAAAATAAATGTGAACATTCAATTCAGATAATATAAGGCTTGACATTTCTTGTGAATCTGCACAGCACATGATTCCCATGAAATAACAAGCTCACTGGTTCACTTTGTCCTCATGTATAATTGTGCAGGAATTAAGCATAGCTGTAAATATGATGTTTTTTTTCAACGAAAGTCTGGCGATATTTTTTATTTCTCCATGAACTCTATATTGCAGATACTCATTAGAAGTGCCTTGCAGAGTCACTTCTATCAAGTAAACCACAATATGTGTTTTCATGGCAAATTAAGAATAAATCTTTATCTGGATAGCCCCTTTTTATAGAGCTTAAAATTTTGAAGCACCTAGTTTCAAGCATGAGCAACACCACACAAAAAGGGTATTAAATGCATATGCAAGCATTGAAGTTCCAGATTACATCTGTATATATGTCCAGTCTGATCTGAGTTTTTTCTTTTCATTTACCTTAGCTTTAGAAAAGATATTGTTTTTCTTATTTATCCATGGAACCATATGTTGTGGATACTTATTAAAGTGCTTCATTGAGGAGTTTCTGTTGAGTATCCACACCATATATTTTCCTGCAGAAAAAAGACAAGTTTAACATTTTCTTGGCTGAAAATCTGCCTTATCTAGTTATATAACAAAAGTAATTTTGGTTATTATAGAATCTACTGGGCAGTGATTTAGTGTACATGGACCATAGCTCCAGATAAGATGCTTTTTTCATCTGAAGAATTGATATTTTTCTTATTTCTCCATGAAAATATATGTTGTGGCGCTTCTAATGAGTACCCACAACATATGTTTTCATGGAGAAATAATAAAAATATTATGTGGCTACCCATTCATATCTGGAACTATGACGGAATGCACACAGCTGATCTGGACATTCACTGTTCATAAGCTCCCTTTTTGTGTTATGTAGCCGATTTTGTGATAGATCTTGTGATATACAAATGTTTTCACCTTCAGCATTATTGCCTCAGTCACACCTTTAATTTAGATGTTCCTTTTTTGATGGTTTAAAAATTTAATGTTCGTACTAGTGAACTGAGTTTTGAATATACACAACCACTTTCTGTGATATAAATGTCTATTTGCGTGATTAATCTCCTTTCAAAACTTGTAGAATGCTGTCAGATTTATATTTATTGGATGTTTTTCAGATTAAATTTCGTATGTCTTTATCTTAAATCAGACTTGTTCTTTGTAATACAAACCATTTCAATACTGTTTTAGCCCCATTCAGTGTTCGCTTTGGTGGCTCAGTCAGATGCACGTCTTACTGATGATCAGAGGTCGCAGGTTCGAACCCCACAGGATCGGGCAACATTCTTTCGTAGAGCTTGATCATGAAATATTTTCTGTGGTCATTCTCTCCCTTCTGCTGATTAAAGAGGGGCAATTGTCAGTTTATGGTAGAAGGGTGTGTTACTGGTTAACCACTTAGAGGACTAATGTTGCCCAGGAAAAGTGTGGTTAGGTAAACTGTCTGGATGGACATGACCTTAAGAGTCTTGACTAGGCAGTTAAACTCCAAACCAACCCACTACAACTGTTGCAGATAACATCTTGATTTTTTTTTCATTTTTTTTTTTTTTTTCAAAGAAAATAAGTCTTGGCATTTCAAATTATTGTCTGCCATGATTCACATGGAATGTCAAGACTTATTTTTCTCTGAAAAAGGAAAAAAAAAAAAAAACAGGATGTTGCCTACTACAAATTTTGCTTCCAGCTTTAAGGTTTACTGTAAGGTGAATGCATACACCTGAAAGATTTTGTCACCATTTTGCAAAGGGAGACAACTTTTGCAAACAGGAAGATTCTTCCCTAGTACTTGAAACCTTTCAAAAATGGAGGATACTCTAAAAGGAATAAATATGCGCCCAGTGGGAGCACATTCTTTTTTTATACCCTCAACATACTAAGTATATAGGTGGTACATCGTTTTTATCTTTTCCACAACGATGTTTGTCTGTGTCTAAATATTTTTTTCATCAAAGATTTTTCAGGAACTTCTCTATCTAGGATTTTGAAATTTGGTACAAACATTGAGTATGGCTTGTTGTATTGTGTAAGAGAGAATCCGCATCCTCATGCTTATCATTCCCTTTGATTTGTACAGTTTTGTTTCTCTCCAGAAAGTTTTTTGCCACAGATTTCTAAGCTCTGTTTGTTCAACATTGCATCTGATGGCTATGGCTGGTGGTATGTGAGTTTGCTCACTGTCTGCTGTATTTTAAAAAAGAAGCTGCCAATAAAAATTGAGGCAAATATTTTCAGTCAGAATTATATAGTTTGTGTTATTTGCCTTGGAGGTATATCCAGGAGAAAAATAATAGCTACCAGAGCAAAACAGTTAAGACGCAGATCAAACAGCTTCTAAAGGAACCAATCTGATAAGGAGCTGTACTTTACTGACACTGAATCAGTGAGGGTGTCTGTTTCTATAACTATAGCTGATCATATATATATGATGAAGAAAAGGAATCTATATTGAGCCCTTGAAACTGTAAGCAAAATTGTAGTAGATGACATTATAGACTTTTTTTTTATTATTTTTCAGTGAAAATAAGTCTTGGCATTTCATGTGAATTGTCTGCCTAGCAGATGATTCACATGAAATGCCAAGTCTTATTTTCTCTGAAAAATTGAAAAAAAAATCAAAACATCGCCAGCTGTAGTTGTGATTAGTGTTTTAATGGTTAAACAGTTGTGTGGTCAGCCTACAGTCACTCCAGATACTGTATTTACCTTAAATATTCAGACACTCTAACCAATTACCATATTTATCCTTGATACTCTCCAACCCCATCTGACTGCCTGGTGATGAATGTAAAAAGTGCTTACTAAATAGCAAACAGTGCAGACTCAGATCATATGAAGTGTTTTATGGAATCTGATCTGCACTATTTGTTCAAGGCTATCCGTCTGAATATTAACCCTTGTCATGCTGAATTAATTAAGATGCCACACCCACTTGCTATTTTCAGCCAATCAAATGACTTGATCATTGTTGTTGATATAAATTCACATACTTAATGACAAACAGTGCAGATCCAGATCAGTTGTCTTCTGAAGAAACCAACTGATCTGGATCTACATTGTTTGCAAAGGCAGGGTATATCCTGGTTCAGCAGGACTAGGGTTAAGGTTAAATATGATAGTCAAATGGACTTGATCAAATTCTAGGATAAAAAAATTAGATAAGTTGTCTAAATATTCAGGGCACTTACAGTTGGTAATAGCTCCAGTTCAGGTAATTTTTTCAACCAAAAAGTATTAATATTTTTCTACTTTCTCCATGACATATACTATAGGTACTCATTAGAAACATTTAACTCATGGAGAAAATGGAAGGGTGATAATGCAATAAAGTGCCATAGAGTCATCAGCTGAATTCTGCCTCAAGCAGACTCTAACCAGCGACCTCATGATCTGATGCTTGGACCTCATGATCTGATGCTGGTGTCATATAATATTTTGACCTGCCTAAAAATTGACCAGCAGGTCATAAGGTTAATATATTACTCTAATATTTTGACCCGCCCGACTATCTTTCTTAAGGAATGATATAACACATGTAGAATAGATTCATTTATTAAAATAGCATAAAAAATAATGTTCGGACAGTAATCTGTCCACTTAAATTTTTGTGTGTGTGGGGGTGGGGTTCAAAATATTATACAACAATATATTGACCTGCCCCTGACTTTGACAGGCAATCATAATACATTGCTAGAAATAATGTGAAATAGTTTCCTTTACCATGAAACCTAAAAAGATCATTTTCATAAAATGACATCCTATTTAATTTTTTGAGGGGTGGGGGGAGGGGGGGTTCAAAATATTATACCATAAATATATTGACCCGCCCCTGCATTTGAACAAGCAATCATAAATGATCGCCGTAAATAATGTGAAATTGTTCATTTTATCATGAAGACTTGAAAAATGCATTTTCATGGAATGACATCCCCTTTGACTTTTTGATGTAGGTTGGGCTGGGGGCAGAAGGGTCAAAATATTATCCCATAATATATTGACCCGCCCCTGACTTTGACCAGGCAATCATAATACATAGCTAGAAATAATGTGAAATGGTTCATTTTAACGTGAAAACCTACAAAAAAAAAAAGCATTTTAATAAAATGACATCCTATTTGACTTTTTGAGGGGTAGGTGGTGGTGGGTGTCAAAATATAACACCATAATATATTGATCCGCCCCTGGATTAGAACAGGCAATCATAAATGATCGCTGAAAATAATGTGAAATAGTTCCTTTTGTCATGAAGACTTGAAAAAACGCATTTTCATGGATTGACATCCTCTTTTACTTTTTGATGTGGGATTGGCTGGTGGGGGGGTGGGGGTGGGGGGGGGGGGAGGGGGTTGTCAAAATACTGTACTATAATATATTGACCTATCCCCGACTTTGATCTGGCAGTCATAATACATTCCTAGAAATAATGTGAAAAATGGTTCATTTTGACATGAAAACCTACTCACCCCCCCCCCCCCAACCAATGACATCCTGACTTTCTGAGGGGTAGGAGAGGGGTGGGGTCAAAATATTATACCATAATATATTGACCTGCCCCTGGATTTGAACAGGCAATCATTAATGATTGCTGTATAATGTGAAATGGTTCCTTTTATCATGAAGCCTTGAAAAAATAATTTTCATGGAATGACTGATGTGGGGTGGTCTGGGGCGGGGGAGAGGGGGGAGGGATGTGTCAAAATATTATACCACTAGACAAAGTGCCCAGTGGGGCATGTATACCCCCGACCAGCGCTACCGCCAGTTTTTAAAGAGCACAAAGTATGTGGCTTTGACTCTGGAGATGGCAGTTGTATGTTATATGTTATAACATTGAAAAAATTCAATCACACATAATATGAAGCCCTTGATCTCAAAGATCAGGCACAGGTGCAGGGATTGAGCTAAATAAAACTTTAGCCTTATAACTATCACCATATACTAATGAACTAAATCAGTCTTTATACTATAAGCAAAAATGACATTTGTATGAAAAGTCTGTGACCTTGACTTAAATGCCATGCCCCAGCTTGGGGACGGTGCCGAGAAAAAACTTTAGACCTATATATACCATCATGCTTAATATCAATGAAACCAACAAAAGGGTCTTCATAATATAGCTAAATAAATTTTAATGAAAATTTTCAGGTCACCTGCCTATTCAATGCCCTCTACATATCGGTAAAGTATCACAAAAATATCAAAGAATTTTTAGAGTTATTGCCTGCACAAGATTTAAATAACCAAGGGAGAAAACTGCAGAATGGAGTCAGAAAGTCTTTCTTGAATGTGATATGCCTACTCAATGTCCTATACATACTGGTGAAGTATCATGAAAATATCTTAACAGGTTTTAAAGTTATGGTTTGCACAAAATTTTTACAATTCTGGAGACAAGGGAAGATAACTCATGGACCAAGTCAGAGTTGTCTTTATTGTACCTAATACCCTACGAAATGTTCTCTCAACCTGACAGTTTCCTGAAAATAGCTCAAAGGGTAGTTATGGGGTGCACAATAATGCGTTTATGGACAGACAGATAGATGGATGGACAAATGGATGAATTCCATGCTGATAGCTATATCCCCTAAACCTCTCAGTAGGAGGATAACGAAATTCAACAAAAGGTCTTGATGGTATAGCTATAAAAACTTAGATGCAATTTTTTTTTACTTTTATATGAAATTTCTAAGTCTGTGACCTTTACCTCAAGGTCATACCCCGGGATGGGGATGATGCTGAGTAAAACTCTAGACTTATATCTACCAACATGTCAAATATTAATGAAATTCCTCAAAGGGTCTTGATGGTATAGCTATATAAACTTAAACACAAAAAACTTTGACTTTTTTATGACAATTCTAAGTCTGTGACCTTGACCCCAAGGTCACTCCCAGGGCGGGGATGGTGCTGATAAAAACTTTAGACCTATATCTACCATCATGCCAAATATGAATGAAATCCATCAAAGGGTCTTCAAAATATGAGGTCTTATAAACTTTAACACAAAAACTTTGACCCAAAGACAAAAATAAAGTATGAACAAATAATGCTTCAAAGGACGGATGGACAGACGAACAGATTTCTTGCTGATAGCTATATCTGCTCAACCTTTCAGTTAGGGGATAATGAAATTTAATAAAAGGTCTTAATGATATGGCTATATAAACTTAAACACATTTTTTTTACTTTTATATGGAAATTCTAAGCTCATTGACCTTGACCTCGGTCACACCTGTGTGGGGATCATGAGGAGTAAGACGCTAGGCCAATATCTACCAACATGTAAAATATAAATGAAATTCCTCAAGGGTCTTGATGATATAGCTATATAAACTTACAAAAAACTTTGACTTTTTTATGAAAATTCTAAGTTCATGACCTTGACCCCAAGGTCACCCCCTGGGTGGGGATGGTGCTGATAAAAACTTAAGACCTATATCTACCATCATGCCAAATATGAATGAAATCCATCAAAGAGTCTTCAAAATATGAGGTCTTATAAACTTTAACGCAAAAACTTTGACCCTGAGACAAAAATAAAGTATGAACTAATAATACTTCAATGGACTGACAGACAGACAAACAGATTCCTTACTGATAGCTATATCAGCTCAACCTTTCAGTTAGGAGTTAATGAAATTTAATAAAAGGTCTTGATGATATGGCTATATAAACTTAAACGCAAAATTTTTTACTTTTATATGAAAATTCTAAGTTCGTGACCTTGACCTCGGTCACATCCAGGGTGGGGATCATGCCAAGTAAGACCCTAGGCCGATATCTACTAGCATGTCAAATATAAATGAAATTCTTCAAGGGTCTTGATGATATAGCTATATAAACTTAAACACAAAAAACTTTGACTCTTTTTACGAAAATTCTAAGTCGGTGACCTTGACCCCAAGGTCACCCCCGGGGTAAGGATGGTGCTGATAAAAACTTTAGACCTATATCTACCATCATGCCAAATATGAACGAAATCCATCAAAGGGTCTTCAAAATATGAGGTCTTATAAACTTTAACGCAAAAACTTTGACCCTGTGACGTAAAGACGAACGAACGAATGAACGGACGAACAGAAAAGCGAAAACTATATACCCCCACATACTTCGTATGTTGGGGGTATAATAATATAATGATCCATCCCTGACTGACCTGGCAATCATAATAGATTGCTAGAAATAATGTGAAATGGTTCATTTTAACAATCTATAACGATTGCCTGGTCAAAGCCAGGGGCGGGTCAATACATTATGGTATAATATTTTGACCCCCACCCCCCTCCTACCCCATAAAAAGTTAAATAGTTTGTCATTTTATTAAAAATGTTTATTTTTAGGTTTACATGATAAAAAAACCAAAAACATTTCACATAATTCCTAGCAATCTATTAAGACTGCCTGGTCAAAGTCAGGGGCGGGCCAATATATTATGGTCTAATATTTTGACCCCTCCCCAGACCAACCCTCATCAAAGAGTCAAAGGGGATATTCCATGAAAATGCATTTTTCAAGTCTTCATGATAAAAAGGAATCATTTCACATTATTTACAGTGATCATTTATGATTGCCTGTTCAAATCCAGGGGTGGGTCAATATATTATGGTATAATATTTTGCCCTCTACCCCCCCCCCCCCCCCCCCCCACCCCCCCCCCCCCCCCCACCCCCCCCCCCCTCCCCCCCACCCCACCCCACCAACTCCATAATAAGAGGCCCACGGGCCACAATTCGCTCACCTGAGTGAAATAGCCACTGCAGATATGCATTTGTTAGGCAACATAATTTTTCAATGCTGTCATTGCAACTATTGAAAGGATCATCATTTAAGCAGTTCTTGGTTTTGAAGAAGAATGTGTTTTTTACACATTATTCTTCTTCAAATTATTTTTTTTTTTGATTTAGGGGCTAGCTAATGCATTTTAAACAAATAAACCTCAAAATACTTCATAATTATGTCCAAAATAGCCCAAACATATCCCCTAAACCTTGGATGTTTGCCTGGACAGATGGAAGGACACTCAAAATTTCAGCTGGTGTAACATAATACACTTGCCACTTTTGTGTACAATTTAACCATTTTCCTACTATAAGTCAATGGGAGCTTTCTGTTGCCATGGCAACCAAACCAAGAGGCAGACCACAATAATCTTAGCTATTCTGAAGTGCCCTTACCCAAGCAACTTCTGTACCAAATTAGTCATACTGCTGCAGTGGTTTCAAAGTTGTCATTTGAAAAAGTCCTTTTTCAAAATTGAATGTTACCATGGCAACCAAACAAAATGGCCACCGGTCATAAAACATACAAACTGGGTAGACAAGCATCAGATGATTATAACTGCCAAATATGGCTCACATCAATTCACTGGTTATAGAGAAAGTGCAATTAAACCATTTTCCCATTATACGTCAATGGCAGCTTTCTGTTGTCATGGCAACCAAACCAAGAGGCAGACTGTCAAACATTTTGCTATTTGGAATTTTCCTTAGCCAGCAACATTTGTACCAAATTAGAGTCCTACTGCTTCAGTGGTTCCGGAGCAGTTGTCATTTAAAAATTCTTTTTTTTTTTTTTTAATTTATTGTTTCCATGGCAACCAAACAAAACAGACACTGGTCATCAAATACATAAACTGAGGAGACAATCATCTAATGATCATAACTGCCAAATATGGTTCACATCACTTCACTTGTTATGGAGAAAATGCAATTTAACCATTTTCCCATTATAAGTCTATGGGAGCTTTCTGTTGCCATGGCAACCAAACCAAGAGGCAGATCACCACAATTTTAGCTATTTTGAATTGCTCTTACCCAAGCAACATTTGTACTAAATTAGAATTATACTGCTTCAGTGGTTTTGAAGGAGTTGTCATTTAAATTTTTTTTTTTATTTTTAAATTTAACGGTGCCAAGGCAACCAAACAAAATGGCCACTGGTCATAAAAAACACATACATTGGGTAGACAATCATCAAATGATCATAAATGCCAAATATGGTTAACATCACTTTACTGGTTATGGAGAAAATACAATTTAACCCTTTTCCTATTATAAGTCTATGGAAGCTTTCTGTTGCCATGGCAACCAAACAAAGAGGCAGATCACCATAATTTTTCTTTTTGAATTGCCCTTACCCAAACAACATTTGAACCAAATTAGAGTCATAATGCTTCAGTGGTTTTAAAGGAGTTGTCGTTTAAAAAATTATTTTTTTGAAATTTAATGTTGCCATGGCAGCCAAACAAAATGGCTGCTGGTCATCAAATACATAAACTGGGAAGACAATAATCAGATGATCATAACTGCCAAATATGGTTCACATTACAACAGTGGTTATGAGGAAAATGCAATTTAACCATTTTCCCATTATAAGTCTATGTGAGTTTCTGTTGCCATGGCAACCAAACCAAGAGACAGATTACCATAATTTTAGCTTTTTTGGATTGCCCTTACCCAAGCAACATTTGTACCAAATTAGAGTTATACTGCTTCAGTGGTTTTGATGGAGTTGTCATTTAAAAAATTCTATTTCAAAATTGAATGTTGCCATGGCAACCAAACAAAATGGCCGCTGTCATAAAACACATAAACTACGTAGACAATCATTAGATGATCATAACTGCCAAATAAGGTTCACATCACTTTAGTGGTTATGGAGAAAATGCAATTTAACCATTTACCCATTATAAGTCTATGGGTACTTTCTGTTGCCATGGGAACTGAACCAAGAGCCAGATCACCATAAATTTAGCTATTTTTTAATCCCCCTACAAAAGCAACATTCTTACCAAATTAGGGACAAATTGCATCAATGGCTTTGGAGGAGTTGTCATTTGAAAGTGTTAACGGACGGACGACAGATGCACGGACGGACGACGGACAAAAAGTGGTCACTATAGCTCAGCTCAGGTGAGCTAAAACGTCAAATAGGATGTCATCTTATTAAAATGCTTTTTTTTGCGGGGTTTACATGATGATAGGAACCATTTCACATTATTCCTAGCAATCTATTATGATTGCCTAGTCAAAGCCAGGGGCAGGTCAATATATTTAAGAAATAGATCAGCTCTAGCAGTGATTTGTTGAGTAATAAATCACTGTTTGGAGGTCAGTTGTAAAGTAGATCAAATCACGAGCACGGAGCGCGAGTGATTTATCTTCTTACAACTGACCGACAAACTGTGATTTATTACTCAACAAATCACGCACAAGAGCTGATCTATTTCGATTCTAACACATAGAAAACGACGAAAAGGTAATTGTATCCTTTAGATTTTTCAAACTTTCCACCATCGAATAAAGAAATTCCGCCAAAAGTTTTGACTGTAACGCTGAGGTTTACATGCATTTCTTACGTTGCTGAAGTGAGAAAGACGACGTTACACAGTCTAGCGTCGTAGAAACTAAGACTGACGTCAGCAGCGTGTTGAAATGACGTCGGAAAGGCGCCAGATAGCGTCGCGCATTTCCGCCCAGTGATTTATTGCATAATATATCACTGAGTTTAACCATTGGCTATATAGGCGAGGAGTGTTAGAATATGGTATAATATTTTGACCCCCCCTCTCCCCGCAAACCCTTTCTCAAAAAATAAGTGGATGGATTACTGTTTGAACAATATTTTTCATGCTATTTTAATAAATGAATCCATTCTATATGTGTTATATCATTCCTTATGAAAGACAGTCGGACGGGTCAATATATTATGGCGTGGGTCAAAATATTATAGCAATTTTCTGACCCGCGGGTCAAAATACGTATTATCTAACACCGGGACCTCATGATCTGATGCTTGGACCACTAATCACTCAGCCAACCGGACATTTTTATGCCCCATTGAATAGTCAGCCTTTGCATCTGTGCAGTCTGATCAGTTGTTACTGAATGCTCTATGGATAGGAAATCCTGGGGTTTTTCAGGAAGAAAGAGAATAGATCAGCCTGCACATTCATAAAGTCTAACTTGCGGCTAATATGATCATAGAACAATCAGACTGAGCTAATGTAAGCCTCATTGCAAGGAGTTTCTTTAGAGAATGAATAAGTGGAGGTTCCAGATTTGAGCATCCACAGTCCAAGTTTAAAGATATGAGTTTATTGCACTTACTCAGGTATACAAAGGTCAAGAGAAAATGATAACACTTCAGACAAACATACAAAACAAGACATTATTCTTTTCAAACATTAACAATCTCCTTTAGAACTTATATTTACAGGTACACATAAAACCATATGAGCTGTGCCATGTGAAATGTGCCCTTTTGGTATATGCGGACAGTGAAAGCCCAGCTCAGCCTGCATATCTGCAGTCTAATTAGGGCCTTGCATAGCTCCAGATGAGGTGTTTTTATTTTTTTTCAGCCAAAATTTGATTTTTTTAATATTTTTTCTTATTTCTCTAGGAAAACATATGTTGTGGGTACTCATTAGAAGCGCCTCAGTGCTTCTAATGAGTACACATAATATATGTGTTCATGGAGCAATTAGAAAAATATTTTCCAGATACCCACTCTTATCTAGACCTATGGGCTTCATTGTCCACTTACAAGATATTTACATACTGAAGGCTATAGCAATCTACAGTAAAGGCATTTATCACACATTCTGCAAGCTGATCTCAATCATCACTGTTTGCATACGTCCTGTAAAGGCATTTTCTCAAATGAGCAGTTTATAAATGACACCTTATACACTGGTAAATAGTCCAGACCAAACCTGCCTACATATGTTAACCCATTGTATACTAGGTAGACTCTCCCATACTATATATTGTAAGAGTCCAATTTCAATTTTAGGTACGTCCGGCTATGAGATTTACATATTCCTAGAGAAAAATGGCTAAACTATTTGCAAACAGTGGAGACCCTGATCAGATGCCGCATTCTATGGCGTCTGATCTGGGTATGCACTGTTTGCCAATTACCCTTTTAAAGGTCTCCTGACTACAATGGGTTAAGGTCTCCCAAAACTATATCTGGATACATTAACTCACTGTACTTGTCCTAAAATATGACAAGTGCAAACATTTGACCCCCTGCTGAGGTGTCAAAAAACTGCTACATGAGTGGCAAACAGTGCAGAACATGATCAGAATGATGCTGTATTCAGAGGAGTCTGATCTGTATCTTCACTCTTTGCTCAGGACTGTCTGTACAAATAATAAAGAGTAAATACCAAATATTTTCCAGGCTCCTCATAAGAGGGTGTATCCTGTTAGTTTTCTGATTTCTCCAAAAAAGCATACACTACTGGTATTCAAAAGAATTTCCCCACCAAGGCAATTCTACAGGGTATCTAAAATATTTGTTTTCTGGAAGAAGAAATATCCCATTTTTTTACTCTCCCTTGTCCTGCTGAACCCGGATATATCCTGCCTTTGCAAACATTGTAGATCCAGATCAGTTGGCTTCTAATCTGGATCAGCACTGTGTGCAATTAAGTATATAAATCTATATCTTGATCAAGTAATTGGATTGGCTGAAAATTAGAAATGGGTGTGGCTTCTTAATTTTTTCAGCAGGACGAGGGTTAAGGAAGCTGTGGGTTATGTGAGTTGCAATGTCAGAAAATGAACCTTGTGGGACCAGTGAAGATTAAGATAAGCCTGCTTATTCATGTAGTCTGATCAGAATCTTCACTGGGTGCATTTTGGATAGCCAGAGATGCAAATTTTCTTCATGTGGACAATGAAGACTATATTATATTTTGTGGTTCTTTGTGATCATTAAGCCCATTCCTGGATACTTGAAAATTACATGTAATACGAGGGTCATTGATCAGGCCTTACTGGCCCAAACTAGCAAGTCTGGTCCAGGAAACTGGACAATTCAGCTGCTTTCAGTATTGTGAGTGTGTTCATTGCTTGCAAGGGTCCTATCCTTTAGAGTCTATTTCTTAGTCTAACATTAACTTTTTGATGCCCCAGTGACATAAGATACACGAAACCTTTGCCACACCCTACCACCCCTCATTTGCCTGACACAACTCCAGATAACATGTGACAGTATAAGGTGATTTCTGTTCTTGCACCAAAACACAGCTTTGGGTAATCACTGGAATGACCTTACCAAGGCAATTACAAATAAGTACCAAAAAGATATGAGGGGAGTTCAATAAGTTCGTAGAACTCGGTATTTTTCTATACAATTCAAGATTTCTTTTTTCATTTTTGTGCAGTGTAAACCTTTGTCAGTTGAATGATAACAGCCGTTCAGTCAACACGTGCATTTTTTGCTCTTACTTTTTGTTTGAAAACCTATACCCATAGGCAAAAATGGAAAGTCAGAATATTGAGTTCAGAGCAGTCATAAAGTTCCTCACTAAGGAGGGTGCAAAGGCCAAAGAAATCTATCGGCGCATGGCTGATGTGTATGGTGATAGTAGCCCAAAGTATTCCACAGTGGCAAAGTGGTCAGCAGAATTTAAACGTGGGCGAGACTCCTTAGAAGATGACCCAAGGCCAGGTCGCCCTGCTGCTGTCATCAGCCAGGAGATGATCGACCGTGTTGACTTGTGCTAAACAATCGCTGAATCAAAGTTGCCGAACTTTCTTCAGAATTTGGTATTTCTAATGAAAGTGTTTACACTATAATCCATGAACATTTAGGCATGTCAAAAGTATCTGCCAGGTGGGTACCCAGAAACCTGAACATGCAAGATCATCAGCAAAGGGTGGAGTCAAGTCAAGAACTTCTGGAAGTGAGCAATGCCAATCCAGAAGACTTTCACACTTGTCTTGTAACAGGAGATGAAACTTGGCTTCACCACTGGGACCCAGATACTAAAAATGAGTCCATGCAATGGAAGCGCCCTGGCTCACCCCCACCTAAGAAATTTTGCACCCAACCATCAGCCAGCAAGGTAATGGCCACGGTGTTTTGGGACTCCAAAGGGATTATATTGATAGATTACAAGCCTGCTGGTACTTCAATTACAGGAGAATACTATGCCAATGTCATTAAACAATTAAGGGTTGTTATTAAAGAAAAACGAAGGGGAAAGCTAGCTGCTGGTGTTCTTCTTTTGCATGATAATGCCCCTGTGCACAAGTCCAGAGTTGCACAAGCGGCTCTTCATGAGTGCAAGTTCGAGCAGTTAAATCACCCGCCATACAGTCCAGACCTGGCCCCAAGTGATTATTATCTGTTTTGAAATTTGAAGTCCCACTTGCGTGGAACGAGATTTCGGGACAATGATGAGCTCAGGGCTGCTACAGAGGCTTGGTTTGAGGACCAAATAGACGACTTTTATTTCAAAGGCATAGACTGCTTAAAAGAAAAGTGGGCCAAATGCATTGAAGTAAAGGGGGATTATATTGAAAATAATGTTGAAACCATTAACCAGTTAAACCCCCCCTGAGTTCTACGAACTTACTGAACTCCCCTCGCATGTTTTGGTGCAAAAATAACAAATATTATCCGCTGATTACTCTTTAGCATAGTGTAGGCAAATTAAGCAGAATGACGTTCATGAGTTTTTTTCTTATTTTCCCCAGAAAACAGGATTTTTCATGCAAATTGTCTCCAATCCTGTTTTCTGGGGAAAATAAGAAAAATTGGAGACAATTTGCATGAAATGTCTCATTCTCTCCCTTCCGCTGATTCAAGAAGGGCAGTTGTCAGTTTCTGGTGAAAGAATGTGCATAATACTGGTTAACCGCTTAGAGGACTAAGCCTGCCCAGTAAACATGTGGTAAGGTAAACTGACGGCGCTCGACATGACCCCAATGGGTTGACTGGGCTGTAAAACCTCAACACAAAAAAGCATGAAATGCCAAATCCTGTTTTCTGGGGAAAATAAGAAAAAAATTATTTCAATATGTCGTCAGCTGAAAAGTTTACGCAGCATGCAAAGCACAAACTGGAACTTGTTTGTTTGATTTGGGCTTAACGTCGCTTTCAACAATCTTTCAGTCATATCGCGACGGTGTCTGGTTGTGACAGGGAGCTCAATGCTCACTTTTAGAGTGCTGTCTCACTGAAATATCATGCCCCAGACACTTTGACATGATATTCCACCCAGTCACATTATACTAACACTGAGCTGACCAGTTCCGATTCCTAGCTCTACTTTCTTAATGCTGAGCGCCAAGCGAAAGAGCAGCTAGTACCATTTTTAAAGTCTTTGGTATGACCCGGCTGGGGATCGAACCCGCAACCTCCCGGTCACAAAGCGGACGCTCTACCACTGAGCCGGCTGAACTACATGTATGGTTTATATGACCAAAAAGAAGTTCATATGTATACAGAATGCTTCCTTAAAACATACATATGCATTAGAAAATTATAAAAATCCATACACATAAAACAGTCTAAAAAGAATAGAGTCTGTGTGCATTCAACTGGGACTCTATACATCACGAAAACACGCCTATATAATTTTGACCCCCTTAAACCCCACTTTTATATAGTAAAACTGGGGTTTACAGGGGTATACATTATTTTTCTTATTTCTGCTCAAAAACATAGATTGCGGGTACTCGTTAGAACTGCCTCATTGAGGCAGTTCTAAAGAGTACCCACAATCTATGTTTTGAGCAGAAATAGAAAAATATCAGAATTTTTCATCTGAAAATTTTCATTTTTTGTGGTAAAATTTTCAGTACATTTGAATAGGCATGTTTTCGAAATGAATGGTGGAATTCATAGAATCCCATTCAAATATTATGCAAAATATTTTGCCACTGCTCCAGATATTCTGAGTGCCTGGGGTGGCTGAGTGCTTAGCACTTGCTATTGGCAAATCTGGTAATATGAATTACAGGCTTTTCTTGAGGAAATTGGAAGGTTTATGCCATTTTTACAAGGAAAACAACTTTTGTGACTTCCTGTTACCTTTCCTAAACAGTCCCTTCTGAAAAAGGGTCTATTTGAAAAGGTAAGACTTTGCTCCCAACAGGAGCAAATTGTTTTTTGTTTTTTTTTGTTTTTGTTTTTTTACAGTAGACCCATTTTCAAAAGGGAGACAAAAACAAGTTGACAGGTTTACCTCCCCTGAAAATGTATCCCCTTAAAATTTGAACATGTCCATTTCACTAAAAATTGCAGGATGATTGGCAAACAATGTAGACCCAGATCAGATGCCACATCAGATCTGGGACTTCACTGTTTACTCAGGTGTTAGGGTAAATACAGTAACTGAAATATCATTAAAAGCATTGTAAATCTGTTGACTGCACCACCACCTACTGCTCTGAACAAAAAGGTGGTATGATGCAGCAAATGTCAAGAATAAATTACAGAATCACATTTGGTACAATGAGTCAGTGGGTAAGGAAACAGTAAAACACAGAACAGTCTATGTTTTGCCATATAGAGTTCTTGTTTAACATGTCAGCTCTTGTAGGTCAAATTGTATAGTCTCCAAGATAAAGGAACAGCTAGTAGAGGAAAGAAAGAAAACAAAATAGAGGAGAAAAAAGCAACTGACAGAGCAGAAATAGAATACTAAATGCCAGCTCCCTCAACTGACAAAGCAGAAATAGAATACTAAATGCCAGCTCCCTCACCTGCTGCACGTATAGCAGGCCCTTACCACCCACATGCATTACTATATTATTAGCAAATGAACTATCTTTAGCAAATGTATTGATATTATAACTACATGTATATAATATCATGACACAAATGCACTATCTTTAGCAAATGTATTGCCATACTTTATAATATTATGACACAAATGCACTATCTTTAGCAAATGTATTGCCATACCATATTATATATAGTTGAACTTCAATGGCTCAAACATCTTTGGGACCATAAAAAATTGTTCGAGACATGGGTAGTTCGAGCCACTGAGGGTTAACCATGGTGCCAGGTCAGGAAGCAAATAGCGATAATTTAAGGATTTTTTTATTTCCGTCACAATAATTGTATGCTGAGTGTACTCATTAGAATTGCCTTGATGAGGCAATTCAAATGAGTACACACAACATACAATTTCATGATAAAATAAGAAAATTTCCCAAAATATTTGTTTTCTTGAGTTAGTGGAGCATTTCTTAGGGACTCAAAAATGAGTTCAAATCAGCCATGGTAAACAAGCCATCGGTGTTTGAGCTATCGAGATTCGACTGTAGTATGGCAATACATTTGCTAAAGATTATGTATTTGCTAATACCAAAAAAGGAATATCCAGATATTATTTTCGTTATTTCTCCATGAAAGCATGCTATGGATACTCTCTAAATTATGGGTACTCACTGAAGTGCCTCACTGAGGTGCTATTAAATGAGTACCAATAACATACATATTCATGGAAAAATAAGAAAAAATATCCATACTTTTTGTGGAAAAAAAAAAAAAAAAGCATCTCATCTGGAGATTTTTAACTCTTTGCATGCTGGATAATTTTGCATGATTTTTTTGTTGGCATCTGTGAATTGTTTTAAATTAACTTCCTTCAAAAAAATTTTTCAGGAATACCATCAGAGTGTCAAACAGTTTGGCTCCAGATCAGGCCCGATGCTTTGTCACGTCTGATCTGGGTCCAAACTGTTTGCAAAGGTTATTAGCAGACGACTAAAGTCGCCACTAGCGGGGAAAGAGTTCATATTAATATTTCAGTCCACTTCAGATTGAGATGTTCTGTCTGTAAATAAAAATTCATGATATACTGTACTTTGCATTTTGTACTTTGCAACTTTATACTAAAGAATTATGACAATTAATAATTTTTTACAACTGCCATGTTGGTTCTGGCAATATGTTCCCTTCATGAAAAGCCACCAAAAGTGTGCACACTTTTAATCAAACACACTTGTATCTTTGCAGTTATCACAGCAAAAAAATGCAAATAGAACAGTTCACCATTATTACAATATGTCATTTTCTCAATCATAGGACACAACCTTCTGTGTCTGTGATTTGGAAGAACTTGTCTCCATAGAAAATCAAAATGTTTCACAATTGTTCCTTTACGGAAAAAAAAAAAAAAGAAGAATACCAAGAACCAGGTTTGTGGAATTATCAAAGTTTATTACCTGTCCACGGACAAGTAAATGATCAAAACCCATTTGTCCAGAAAATTGACATTTTTCTTATTTCTCATAGAAAACAGATGTTGTGGGTACTCATTAAAAGTGCCTCGGTGAGGCACTTCTAATGAGTATCCACAACATATGTTTCTTTCGAAAAATAAGAAAAATATAATATATATCTCATAATCGGGATACACTCCTTTGCTAGAGTAATGCAGTCCTTGTCCCAGGACAAGTAAAGTGAAATTTCTTACTTGTTCTCAGGGAAATGGGACAAGTTGGACAAGTCGAGCATTCCACAGCCCTGCCAAGAATGTATGAAAAATTGCAGAACAGCCATCAAGCTCTGAAGTAAACCATAGCAGCAGATGAGGCACTTTTTTTCATCCAAAAAGTATTCATATTTTTTCTTAAAGGGTCCATATTCCTCAAAAATAGACATTTTTATTATCCAAGAAAGGTTTAATAAATTGAATATGGTATTAATACAATCATAAAATGTGGCACCTGACAGCCTGTAAAATTTCAGTTAGTCTCTCATTCTTGAACTGGATCAAAAATGAAATGATTTTTATCGTATCTTTGAATTAATGTTGTGAATTAATGTTGCCAACATTATTTCAGAGATACTATAAAAAATCATTTTATTTTTTTTTATCGTATTAATACCATATATCAATTTATTCAACCTTTCTTGGATACAAATGCTTAAGGATATGGAGCCTTTAATGAAAGAATATATTGTGGGTACTCATTAAAAGCACCTCACAACATGTTTTTTCGTGGAGAAATAAGAAAAATATTATCTGGATAGCCGCTTCTATCTGGCGCAGCGGTAACCTAAGGGTTTCTCCTCTGAAAAGGCTCCCATTATTTTAGTTAACCCATTCAACCCTGAATTTCTGAAACGGACTCACTGATCTCTGAATCTGGACACATTTATCTTTGAAAATAGGGGGTTTACTTAAAAATCAATAAAGAATGGCAAAAAATGTAGATCCTAATGAGGCAGCCAGTTTGCACAGGTATCAGTGTTGGTCTGCAGGGATGAAAGGGTTAACATATTTTATTTCAAAATCATTTAGTCATATAATCAAAGATACTTTAACACAATGTACAAAAGGTTAGCAGCTTATTTAACTGGGTCAATTGATTTCATTGGACTCAATGTATACATACACCAAAATTTCCTTAACGTTGTTGTCCATGTGATTATCATTGACCATTGAAATCAAACCCCATGTTAGATGGACCAACCAATTGTTCTTGATATGAAACCCACCATCTGTTGTCTCTGAACCGAACTCTATTCCAAAACTGAACATTTTTTGGTTTATCAATCGACCCAAAGTTACAAAAGGGTCTGAGTTATATTGCTGTTGTCCACCTGACTATCACTGACTAATAAAGTTAATACACAAAAAAAGCATTTGTACGAAATCCAGGTAATAGTTATTTATAACCACGCTATTCTTGTCGCTGTGTCATCAGAGTGCTATGTAAAAAGGCTTAGTGCTGGGACACTGGCAAAGAGTGCAGACCCAGATCAGATGCTGCAGAATGCAGTGTGCCAGTGTCTGATGAAAAAATATGGGCAGCACTGTTTTTCATCAAAATGTGGCGTCTGATCAGGGTCTGTAATGTTTGCTTAAATTACAGGAAGTTAAGGGTTAAATGAAACAGTCTTAAGTCCCCGTTCAGGACCATTTTCCCAGCCTACACTCAGAGACAATCGACCCAGCAGTGCTGTCAGTGCTTTGATTTCAACTTGATGCATTGTTCTCCAATGTGTGTGTCCTTTTTTATCATTCACCACTTCCTTTTTATCAATCCACATTCAAACACTAGAACTAATTCCTGACATTTTCTTTTCTCAGAAAAATATATTTTACACTTGTGTAAAACAACTCCGCATAAAATATAATAAGTACATTTGTATTGCATACATAAATGGAAATTATCACAGGCAAACAGTATAACTAACAGATTTCAAGTTAAACTGGGCTCATAATAACTGACACTGCAGTACTTCAGATAAGTTTCATTCTGAATCTGAGCCCAGTTGTTCAAAGGATTGTTAATGAAATCTTTAAATTAACCCTTAAAGCACCAATCACAACTGCAGCTGACTATATATTTTTTTTTTGAGAAAATAAGGCTTGACATTTCATGTGAATTGTCTGCCTAGCAGACAATTCACATAAAATGTCAATCCTTATTTTCTCAAAAAAATAATATAAAAAGTATAATGATTTCTGCGATAATTTTGCTTGGAGCTTTCCGTATTAATTTGCTTTTGAATACTGAAATACAAATTGATTATACTGAAACTTTTTGATGAAAAACAGTGCTACTCACATTTTTTCATAAAAAATATCAATGTATTTAAATTGTTTGTATAAAACTATTAAATGAAAGTGTTGATGTAAATGAGTTTGTTAAGCTAACAATGTTTTGAACAAGTGGGCCCTCATGAATGGTATTCTTATTTCTATAAGAAAGCATTTTGTGGTACCTCATTAGAAATATATCAATGAGACAATTCTAATGCAATGTCACAAAGTTTTCTTGAATATGAAAAGTACCAGTATTCGTTGTCAAAAAAAATGTTTGCATCTTGATTCAGGATTCTTCTTGAACAGACTTAGTAATGTCCAGTTTAAAGCCACATCATCTGGATCATTTGCTTCCTATATATGAAAAGTGAAGATGGTCAGTGATCTGGATGGCACTTCCCCACAGGCTGGTCAATATTTGAGCAATTCTTCTTCAATAATTCCTGGCTCTAGATAAGAGAAGTATCCAGATTGATTGATTGAGGGGGTTTAATGAGATGTCAACCCTTGTGGGTCATTTTGTGTCATCTCCCAAAGAAAGGGGAGAAAAGACAGAAGAGATAGTAGAAGAGATGAAAGAGAGGGACAGATAAGAAAGAGAAACAGAAATGAAAGTGAAGAAAAAGAAGAAATAAAAAACATTCCCCCTTTACCCTTACCTGCTAAGAGGATAGCAGGCCTTGTCCAACTGTAAGCTAATATCAGTTGGACGCCCCGGTGACGTAAGATACACAACACCTTCACACCACCCGACCACCCGCTAGAAGTATCCAGATAAACACAGTACTTTTCTATTTTCCAATGCATTAAAATAGCCAAATGGAAAGTTTTACCTATACATAAGCCTTGATAAGAGTGGGTATCAGGTAAATGTTTTCTTATTTCTCCATGAAAACATGTTGTAGTACTCATTTGAAGTGCCTCTCCAAGGTGCTTCTAATGAGTACCCACAACATATGTTATTGTGGAGAAATAAGAAAAATATCAATACTTTTGAACTGTAAAAAGCATCTTATCAAGACATATGTCTATATAAACCAATAATTGTGAGCACTCTTTAGAATCATGTCAATGAGGCAATACCAATGTCATCAGTACCAGTACCCACAACATTTTTTTTTTTGCAGAGAAATAAAAAAACAAACAAAAAAAAAACACAAAAAAAACAAAAAAAAAAAACAACAGTCATCTGGGTTCACTTCTTATCTGGAGCAAATTCCATTATTATATCAGATGCGCCATCATAACTGCATGGGCTGTGCCTGGTATCCGTTTAAAGACAGTGTCAGCTGATCTGCAATAAAAGCCTGCTCTGTATTCCTGAGTCCAAGCAGTAATTTACCAAAAGCCTGTGGTCCACGTCTTTGTATAATAAACAACAGGTGTGTTACTTTCTCTTTCTTAGTCGCTTTTGAACGAATTTCATCGTACATATCTTGCGTTAAAACTGATTCCTGTAACAAATGGTCAGCAAGTTCATCAGGTATCAGATTTTCCATAAGATATACCCAGTTTTCACGTAAAGTTCTTCTGTGTATTTCTTCCATTTTCTTAAAATATCTATCAGTTTTAAATCCAGGCTGAATACATCATTCTGAAAAGATAATAATAATAATATCAGAGTACAGGAATGTGTTAACCTGTATTCTAGATCTATGCAGTCTAACTGGATCCACTCTAAAAGTGTAATGCTGGGACTTTCAGGGTTGGAGTCGAGTCCCAGGTGAAATGTGTATTACAGAATCTATAGAGATATAAAACTCCAATACATTAATGGATAATTTTGTTACCTAAGCATTGTCTTGTCACAATACAGGTAAGTGTTTCGAAAAAAAAAACTGATGATCATTTTACTGCTCGCTTTAAAAGGGATATCACTACTATGAAAATGGACCGTGAAAATTCTGTGAAAGGTCTGTGAATTTTCATGGTTCTGTGAAAACCTAGTGTCTTAAGACTGTGACATGTTGGAGTGATATTTCTAGCCAACCCCGTAAAAAAATGAAATGCTGTGAAAATTTCATGAAAAAAAGGACCCGTCAATTTCATGGGACCATAAAACTGCAAGCCATGCACCATGCCCCGCCACTGCAATGTATCAAGCAAGTGACAAAAAAACACAAAAAAGTCTAAGTTAAAAATGCAATAAAAAGTGAAAAAAAAATAATTTCAGGATTCTGAAAAAAACAATATGCACATCTTCAGACCATCCTAAAAGCGTGTGTAAAGTTTCAAAAGGATCGGCCTGAAACTGTAGGAGGAGTTGCGCGTACAAGGTACATACTCCCTATACCTTTCTTTAGTATTAGGGCTCGAAAAAAGTCTAAGTTAAAAATGCAAAAAATGTAATAAAAAATAATTTCGGGATTCTGAAAAAACAATATGCATATCTTCAGACCATCCTAAAAGCGCCTGTAAAGTTTCAAAAGGATTAGCCTAAAACTGTAGGAGGAGTTGTGCATACAAGGTACATACTCCCTATACATTTCTGTAGTATTAGGGCTTGAAAAAAGTCTAAGTTAAAAATGAAAAAAATGTGATAAAAAAAAACTAGATTTTACAGTTTCACTGATTTTTCACAGCTTACTTGGATATCAAAATTGTGATATCAAACAGTATCTCGAGAACCATAAGAGATAGAAGACATAAGAGACAACATTTTCCATATTATATGTCTATGGGAGACTAAAGGGGAAGTAACTCTCATGTGAATAGTCCAATTGAGCACACAATCGAACTTATCCAAGATGTTATTACCTGCAAGTCTGATGAAGCTATATAAAAAATGAAGTCACTATCAGCAGCACTACATTTTCCAAGTCTATGGGATACTCAAGGGTGGGTAACTAACTATCATGCCAATATTCCAAACCACGCTAAAATCAAACTTGTCCAAGGTTATATGTCTGTCCTTGTTATCTGCAAGTTTAATGAAAACTAGAGGCCCAAGTGGGCCAGATATCGCTCACCTAGATTAGGCTGATCAGGATACGTTAGATTGTGCTATGGTGGCCATCTTGGCTATCAGATCAGATTGCCTTTAGCAATCCAGAATCTGATGTTGTTTGAAGAATTTCAAGATGGCCACCATGGCCGACATCTTGGATATCGGAACTGAATGATTTAGCACTTCTGAATCCGATGTCACCCTGATGCCTCTCGTCAAGTTTCGGCTCAATCTGACTTACGGTTTGGGAGGAGATGTGGTTTGAAGAATTTCAAGATGGCCCCCATGGCAGCCATCTTGTATATTGGAACAGAACTATTTTAGCAAATCTGAATTTCCATAACACCCCAATGCCTCCCATCAAGTTTAAGCTCAATCAGACTTACTGTTCAGGAGCAGATGTGATTTGAAGACTTTCAAGATGGCTGCCATGGTGGCCATCTTGGATATCAGAACGGAACCATTTTTGCAATTCTAAATCTCCATATTTGCTGCCCCAGTGCTTTCCTTCAATTTTCAACTCCATCCACCTTACGGTTCAAGAGCAGATAACAACTGAAGACTTTCAAGATGGCCACCATGGCAGCCATCATGGATATAATTCTGATGGAAATGTCGAAAATGTGAAAAGTTGTTGACAGATATATGGGTGAGGGACGGACCATGATCAACAGACCATGGCATAAGCTGACAACTGAAGATCTTCAAGATGGCTGCTGTGGCAGCCATCATGGATATCGTAACAAAATGGTTTAGCAATTCTGAATCTCCATCGCCCCAATGCCTGCCTCCCACCGTCGCAGCCATCTTGGAAGTCAGGATGGAACGAATTTAGCAGTTCTGAATCTCCATGTTTCTCGAACGCCTCCCACCAAGTTTCAGCTCAATCCGACTTAACGTTCGGGAGCAGATGTCGTTTCAAGATTTTCAAGATGGTCACCATGGTGGCCATTTTGGATATTGGAACGGAACGAATTTAGAAGCAGAAACAAAATTCTGAAACAAAAATCAAGGGCCATAACTCAATTGTAAATTTGCGAAAATGGATGGGTAACAATCCCAACCTAGATCAGGTTAAAATCAAGGCATATGCAAAATTTAATAAAAATCCATCAATCTGTTCACAAGATATTGAGCAGAAACAATATTCTGACAATTAACCAAGGGCCATAACTCTGTTGTTAATTTGCGAAAATGGAAGCATAACAATCCCAACCTAGATGTGATTAAGGTCAATGTGTATGCAAAGTCTGATCACATTCCTTTGATTTATTTGAAAGATATTGAGTGCACACGAAATCCTCACAATAACCAAGGTCCATAACTGTATTATAAATTTGCAAAAATGGACATGTAACAATCCCAACCTAGATCCTGTTACCCTTCAATGAATATGCAAAATTAAATTATTTGGACTACTTATATCAATTTGTTCTCAAAATATGGAGCAGACACCAACTCAGAGTGATAACCAAGTGCAATAACTCTGTTGTAGATTTGCAAAAATTGATGCATAACAACCCCATTTTAAATCGGGTCAACATCATTGAATATGCAAAATTTGGCTAAATTCTATTAATTTGTTCTCAAAATATTGAATGAAAACCAATGGTAACCAAGAGCCATAACTCTAATGTAAACTTGCAAAAATGGGCATGTAACAATCCCAACCTAGATGTGGTTAAGGTCAATGCATATGAAATTTTTTTGTCAAATTCTATCAATTTGTTCGCAAAATACTGAGCAGAAACGGAATTCTGATGATAACCATGGGCCATAACTCTGTTGTAAATTTGCAAAAAGGGATGCGTAACAATCACAATCTAGATGTGGTTAAGGTCAATGTTCATGCAAGATTTGATCAGATTCCATTGATTCCTTCTCCAGATATTGAGCGGAAACAAAATCCTCACAATAACCAAGGGCTATAACTGTGTTATAAATTTTAGAAAATGGATGCATAACAATTCCAACCTAATTCTATTTATTCATTCTCAAGATAGGAGCAGACAAAAACTCAGAATGATAACCAAGGGCCATAACTCTGTTGTAGATTTGCGAAAATGGGTGTGTAACATTTCCAACATAGATGTGGTTAAGGTCAATGCATATGCAAAATCTGACCAAATTCCATCCATTCGTTCACAAGATAATAAGTGGAAACAAAATTCTGATGATAAACAAGGGCCATAACTCTGTTGCTAATTTGCGAAAATCGACGCCTAACATTCCCAACCTAGATGTGGTTAAGGTCAATGTATATGCAAATTTTGATCGAATTCCATTGATTTATTCACAAGATATTGAGGGGAAACCAAATCCTCATGATAACCAAGGGCCATAACTGTGTTGTAAATTTGCAAAAATGAACGTTAACAATCCCTAACCTAGATCCAGTCAACACCATTCAATATGCAAAATTTGGTCTAATTCTATTTATTTGTTCTCAAGATATTGAGCGGAAACGAACTTGGTATGACGGAATCACAGACAAGCTGAAAACAGTGTACCCCACTCTCCCACCCCACCCCCATACTTTGTATGTGAGGAAGTGGAAGGGTATAATGAAGTCGCTATCGTCTGGACAACATTTTCTTCATTATATGTCTTTGTGAGACTCAGACTAAAGGGCAAGCAACTCTAATGTGATTAGTCTAATCTGTAATCTAGCCCAAAATCGAACTCATCCAAGACGTTCTGACTGTCCTCATTATCTGCGTCCGATGAAGATTTGGTCAAAAATGATGAAGTTGCTATTGTCCTGACAACATTTTCCTAAGTCTATTGGACCCTCAAGGACAGGTAACTCTCATGCCAATAGTCAAAACCGGGCCAAAAGTGAACTTTTCCAAGATTTTATGCATGTCCTCATTATATGCCAGTTTGATGAAGATCCAATCAGAAATGAAATCTCTATCAGCCAGACAACATTTTCCCCATTATATGTCTATGGGAGACTGAAAGGGCAGGTAACTTGTATGCGAATAGTCTGATCTGGTCCAAAATCTAACTTGTCCAAGATTTTATGCCCATCTTCATTATCAGCAAGTTTGATGAAGATCCCATCAAAAATAAAGTCAACAATATTTACTGGACAACATTTTCCCTATCATATGTCTATGGGACCTTTTGGTTGCTGTGGAAACCAAAGTTCTGACCAGCTCTGTCCCAAAACCTAATACAGCCAATCCCCCACCCCAATGATGGTACCTGTGTAATCTGATCAAGATTGGCCAACTGGCCCTGGAGATATTCTTGTTTGAAAATGTGGACGATGGACGCCAGAGCCTTGCTATACTATAAGCTCACTTTGTGAGCCTGCGGCTCGCGTGAGCTAAAAAGATCGCCTACTCTCCTTATTTGACATATTTTGGAAAGTCCTTTTTGCCTGATGCATTACACAGAAAAAGTAAATTTGCTAACTTTAAGAATGATTTAATGCAAAACTATTTATCTAACTCCCTATGTACAAAAATTTGATTCTTGTCATTGGTTTTTTAAAAAATTGAATATTTTCACTTTTTCCCATATAGTATTTGTTTGTGTTGAGGTTTTACGGCCCAGTCAACCCAATGGGGTTATGTCGAGCGCGGTCAGTTTACCTAACCACACGTTTACTGGGCAGATCTGACTTAGTCCTCTAAGTGGTTAACCAGTATTGTGCACATTCTTTTGCCAGAAACTGACAACTGCCCTTCTTGAATCAGCGAAAGGGAGAGAATGACCGTAGAAAATATTTCATGATCAATCTCCACGAAAGAATGTTGCCGACCTCGGCGGGGGTTGAACCCACGACCTCCTGGTCTCCAGTCAGACGGCGCATCCAACTGAGCCACCGAGGCCGGCTCCCATGATATTGTAAAAATGGCTGCAAATATGCAAAAATCTATAGGGCGGGTAGTTTGGATGCAGATTTTAAACACATCCCACTTGTTAAAACCTTCTGAAATAAAGGTACACTGTATGGGACCATATCTCTAGCCTCCGAGGCTAACGGTATGGGACCGTATCTCTGGCCTCCGAGGCTAAAGATGCAGGACCATATCTAGCCACTGCCAAGATTTTATGACTTTAATAACTGAAATGAAAAATATTCAGAATTAATAATGGGAGAGTCCCCATCAGTAAGGGTAAATCCCATTATTACCCCCCACTACTTTCTCGCATGCATTATTGATTATTGGCTTTTACAGGTAGGCTTCAGTGGAAAACTGGGAACCATTGAATTAAGGCAGTGGCTAATCGTACGGGCCGTATGAATAGCCTATTTAGGCCATTCATAGGGACCCATATGAATAGCCTATATAGGCTAATCAAACGGTCCTGTATGATTAGCCAATCCTGCGTGGATTGTCTAGTCGTATGGCTAGCTTTAGTTCCATAATGATGTTAAACACTAAGTATAATTAGGCTGCTGCAAACATAGTTGAACAATTCTGTTTTGCTAATATTTTAAAGGTATTACCATTAGAGAAGAGCTAAATGTTACAACATAATTATGCTAACGGTAGAAGTGCGCTAATTTCGTCTATTAATTGTCCATACTTATTTTACTGGTTTGTAAGTTTGTTTGTCTGTTTAGGATCAATTAATCATTCTTTATGTTTGGGATTTAGCATCGTCTGATGCTATGAAGTTTCTAATTGAATACTTTAATTTAATAGTCAACAATGATAACTTAAGCCTGAAAAAGTGCATTCCGTGGAGTCGCAATATTGATTAGTATGTAACAGTAGGCTGTGTCATCGAAAGGTTGTATCAGAGAACTTGAATATGTATAATTATGTTAATTGGTTTGTGGTCCATAAAGCTTTGGATCCTATAAGCAAAATGTCATTCCTCCCAAAATGGTTGTATCTTTCACAGTTGGATAAAAGTTCTCCATTTATGGTGATTAAGTTAGCAAAACTGAAACAGCATTCAAACAGTGTTCTGTTACATGACGTAGTTCGCAGATGTCCGAAAAAGAGTTTTAATGACACTTTGAAAGTATCTGCAATGCCAAGCAACACTTTATTGGAAAAACAAGATTGACATTTTAGCCGGTTTGTCATCTGATGACATTCCCAATGAAATGACAAGACTTATTTTCTGGGGAAAATAAGCAAAGCCACTCATCCATCATCTGCCAATTTCATTTTCACCATGTTAAAGGTTAATATCGGGCATAAAAACAAATAAACAAAAATAATCACAGAAACGTTTACAACTATCCATAATTAAGGGTAATGGATATACTTCCAGGGGAGGCAAATCTGTTTAAAATCGTTTGCACTCCCTTTGGAAAATGAGGACAACTCTAAAAGGAAAGAATTTGCTCACCTAGGGAGCAAATATTTTCCTTTTGAGTTGTCCTATTTTAGATAAAGTTTGGGGTATTGGAAGGCAAACAGGAAGACAGAAAATTTGTCTTGTTTGTCCAAAATGGCAGAAAAATCTACCCAGTGTATCCATTCCCCTTAATTTCATTACCGTATTTGACCTAATTACCGCAAATACCCCTATAAGCGCACAGTCGAGCAATTTTCGTAATCTTCAGATTACAGCCAGTGTACTTTTTGTCTACTTCTTTATAATGACATATGTTGTGGGTACCCATTTGAATTGCATCGACTTGTGGATGCAATTCAAATGGGTACCCACAACATATGCTATTATAAAGAAAATCAATAAAAATCACCTAAACATCATCAAATAAGTACTTTGCTGATCTTTTTTAAGTGTACCCTTAGTAGATATATACATACTTTACCACAAGTTTTCCCAGTAATTTTGAAAAACCTTAGCGCACAGCGTGGCAATTAGGTCGAATACGGTATTTGAGATACATTGTGCAAAAAAGATGCCTACTGCATATGTGAACAGCGAGTATCAAAATCAGTGTGTGCATGGACACAGACAAATCAGGACCGTCACATGATGTCTAACCCTAAAGGTGTCAGTCAAAACTGCAGCAGACGACATTCTATTATTTTTTATATTTATTTTACTGATATAATAAGGCTTGACAATTCATGTGAATGATCCTCCTAGATGATTCACATGAAATGTAAAGCATTTTTGATGCAGGATAATACAAAAGGAAACATTTTAGAATTACGTCTGTGACAATTTCAAATAGTGCTCTTTTCAACAGGGTAAAAAAAAATCGGTCCGCAAAAGGTATTACAAATGTTCCTCTTAAAATATGAAATAAAATATCAGTAAATGCGTGAATAAATGTAGTTTCTAAAGCTACCAGCAAAATATTGTGTTCATTTGCAGAAATATTAAATGAAATATAAAAGATGTGTTTCCCTATTAACCATGTTTACTGAATTAAAAAAAACAAAACAAAATAAAAACAAAGAAAAAAAAACACATTTTGTTGTTTGTATTGGCACAGATAAATCTGGCCCAGCTAATGCAGGGATACAGACTAAACATTTTTGTTTAGGGGCCCAGACTGCTCCAAATGAAACTTTTACATTGAGTAAATAGGCATTTTCTCCCAAAACTTAGGGGCCCAGCCCAAAATTTAGGGGCCTTGCGCCACTGGGCCCCTGTTAGTCCTTATCCCTGTAATGCTCATAGATGGATATGCAAAAAAACACAGGTTTTCTTGTGCAGAAGCCCAGCTAGGAATGAAGAAAAGCTAGGATTTAGCCTGCTAAAACAGCTGTACGACAAGACAAACTAAGTAGGACTGGCTAATCATATGGGGCTGTATGATTAGCCTATATACGCTATTCATACGGGCCCATACGATTAGCCACTGCGGTGAATTAATGCAGACGGATGTCAATTACTTGCAAGTCGGTCCATCGAATTACCCCAAACCACCCCAAACTACCATTAATATATTAAAATATACCATATAGGTCTATTTATACATATATTTTATATGTACATACATACAAAATACATATGGCGCATTTTAATGCATATATAGGTCTATTTGCTCACTTATATTGATATAGTTTGTTTCTAAATTTATGACTTGCAACTCTGTCCGCCATCCTCTGCTCAGACTGTATGAATGCTTGATCCATGCGGAGGACATTCTCAAATGCGACCCTCATCTTAAAAAAATAGAACTAATACTTTATGGGAGCAAGTCCTAGTCAAACCTCCGCGGCCCACAATTAAGATGTTGCATGGGCCAAAGTTTGTAAGGTTACTCTCCCTTTATCAGCCAAGTTGGAGATACCTTACAAGGTTCTGTACACACTTTTAACCATTTTACTGTCATTATTCCTTGATGAATAAGGGACTGAAAAACTTCGCTGTGATTATTTTTTAGGAATATATAGAGGATATTCAAATGTTTGGAGTGATTATGACTTTTATTTCATCGAGTGAAATGAAAAAATGTATATTTCATGAGTGCTGAAGGCACGAATGAAATATACATTTTTTCACTTCACGAGATGAAATAAAAGTCATATTCACGACAAACATT
The DNA here is from genome assembly GCA_964016985.1 of Anodontia alba. Lineage (NCBI taxonomy): Eukaryota > Metazoa > Mollusca > Bivalvia > Lucinida > Lucinidae > Anodontia > Anodontia alba. The sequence continues at coordinate 97,364,680 of OZ024828.1, forward strand.
TGAATTTTCTTTTTATTATATACATCACTTTCGATAGAAGAGATGCAAATCTTGCATTTGCAAGGGAAAGTCTGACACGCAGTTTTGTCCCTTGGCGCCATGACGTTCATGTTTTGTTTTGTTTGGTGACGTTAGATATGACGTCAGAAATGCGCATTGGCGTGTAAAAATAAAATAAAAAGAAAATGTACTCTTTTTCAGTGAATACCATAAAAATTTTCATCTCGTGTAATGAAAACATTAATGTAAATAAGAAAAAAGTAGTTCCAGATCTTATATTTTTCACTGCTCTGAGGAGTGAAAATATAAGTTTTATATTTTCACTAGTGAAAATATAAAACTTATATTTCACTAGTGAAAATATGCATTTTATTTCATTAATAATTCTCTATATTTCATTACTTTGTATATAATAAAAGAATCAAATAACTATAGTTCGATCAGAATTTGCCAAGGAAGATATGATTGATGCTCAAAGTACATTAAAATTCTGTCGAAAATATTCCTGGATGTCTCCAGAAAGCAAGATAACTCTTTGTGATGTCATCAGCAACCTCTCAATTGTGCGGTGCCAGCTGGAAACTAAGGATAAAAATTTTATCCTTGGGCTAACTTGACAGGGCAAACACATACTACAGTATCATTATACAGTTATGCAGATTAAGTCATAAATAAAGAAACAAACTACATCAATATAAGCGAGCAAAGAGACCTATATATGCACCAAAATACGTCAATATATGTATTTCGTATGTATATACATGTACAATATATACTACTCAAAGTTTGCTAAGGATCACTTTTTTGACGTCAGATATTTTGTTCATATTATCACCATATATAATCAAATTGCTACTAAAGGTAAATCGATGTTCGGGCCTCATAAATGTGTAATGCAGTTATTGATTTGACATGTACATTTTGCAGGAGAAGCATGGGAAGAGGCCTACCAGTGAAAATCGTTGATTTATGGCCGTTTGCCTTCATGTACATGTGTACCTGAACAAGGTTTTGCTTGTGTTATCGTCAAATTTTGATCGAATTTAACGTAAGGTATGGCAGACCGACAAGTTAGGCGTCGTCTAAGCGAAGAAGAGATGAATAGGGGCATTGGAATGCTTGAGGCTGGGTTGTCAAAGAGGGAGGTTGCTCGTGTTCTTGGGGTGTCCCAGAGCATTGTCTCAAGAATGTGGACTCGATTCCATTTGACTGGAAACATAATGCATCAGCAGGCCGGAGCTCGTGAATGCTCAACAACTCGAGCTGAAGACCGATTTATTGTTCTACAAGCCCGACGTCACCGGTTCAACAACGCATTATGTAGCGAATGCTACCAGTGTTCCTTTAAGTACGCAGACCATTAGAAATCGGTTGCATGAAGTTGGCTTGAGGTCACGACGACCTGCAATACGCATCCCATTGACACGACACCATGTTCAGGAGTGTTTAGAATGGGCATGAGATCATGTTACGTGGGCCCTTAATGACTGGACCCCCATTCTTTTCACTGATGTCCAGGTTTTGTGTGGACTTCACTGACAGGCGGGCTGGGGTCTGGAGGATGCGAAATGAACGTTTTGCTGAAGTTTGTATTGCAGAGCATGATTGCTATGGCGGGGGTTCAGTTATAGTGTGGGCGGAAATTAGCGCTCAGGGGAAAACAGACCTGCACGTCATCGATAACGGCACACTGATGGCAGAGAGGTACATCAATGAAATTTTGGATGTTCATGTTCGCCCATATGCAGGTGCTATAGGTCCTGATTTCATTCTGATGGATGATAATGCCCGCGCACATAGGGCCCTCATCACCAACCGGTACCTTGAGCAAGCTGCAACTGTGCGATTGGATTGGCCAGCAAGATCCCGATTTAAATCCCATAGAACATGCATGGGATATGCTGCAGAAGGCCATTTCTTCTCGCCAGGTCCAACCAGCAACTGTCCGGGAGCTCAGAGAGGCTCTCATTGAGGAGTTAGCCCAGCTTCCTCAGCATAAGCTCCGTAGACTTATCAGTAGCATGGGACGGCGATGTCAGGCCGTAATCAATGCCCACGGGCACCATACACGCTATTAACTAAGCTAAAACTCACAGACTAGTGATTTTCCTGATTTTCAGATTCCGCCAGCAATCCTAAAAATGTTGATTTTCGACCCTTACGTTCCATCCGCCATATTCACGCATCAATGAACACTTACTTGGCCATTACTTTATTAAAAATGAATTCTTAAATGAATAACGCTTCCAAAAATGATCTAATTTCTCATGTCGTTTCAATCTGTTAAAAGTAGTAGACATTATAAAATGTGATCCTTAGCAAACTTTGAGTAGTATATGTATAAATAGACCTATATTGTATATATTTTGAAATATAAATGGTGGTTTGGGGTGGTTTTGGGTAGTTTGGGGTGGTTTGGGGTAATTCGATGGACCCCTTGCAAGTAGTGTATTATTTACTGTCTACCTTTCTACCGTCTATCTATTTGTCCTATCTAAAGCAAGCTCATTATAGAAACACTGTATCACTTATAAAAACTGACATTCTTTGAACCAAGATTAACAAGAATATCGGTGAAACCGATGGATGCTCCCCGAACATGCAATAGTCGGAACAGGAAACATTATCCTAGATAAAGAGCGGTATACTGTGTATACTCACTGTACTTCAAAATGGAGTATCACAAAACCTGTTGGTGGACAGATAAGCTTGCCTGAAGGCACTGTCATACAAACATCAGCAACATAAAAGTTGGAATAAATGAAAGGAAGTGTCTTCAGGTACGATTCCATACCCCAAGATTCTAGGTGGTAGTTTAGCTATATTTATTGGGTAAAAAGGTTTAATACAATTTATTGAAGACTTACTCTCATAGACAGAGGCAATCCTCATAGATCTATCACCAGGTATGGTTCCGAATTGGGTGCCGCATATAAAATGTCAGACAGATTGAAAAATGGATCTGATCCTACCCCCTCGACTGTTAAAGAGGTCATTTGACCATCCGACAAGACTAACCTCTTTCACTTTGATCCAATTTATCTGCAACTCTAATTTAGATGGATGACTTGTGATTTTACATTCTTTTTAGCAACATTTCAGTCATATCAGAATGACGAGAGATTGGTAATGAAAGGCTGTGTGCAAGGGAACTCCGTTTTCAGTTGGAAAGATTACTGTCCCCAGCAGGGTATTCTCATCCACTATAACAAAGACTGTAAATTGACACCGACTGAAATGATCTGATGATTGGAGAAATATGGTGTAGACAGATGTACCAATGGCTTTATATCTACGGATACAAACACTTGATCCACTGAAGAGCCTGTATTGGTTGTAGGTGCATCAAGTACTGGCATTAGGTTGTTTGACAGAGTTGTGGGAATGACCTGATTGAAATCCCCAAGAACAATCAATGGTTCGGAGTCTGGCACTGTGAACATGCTCAAGATATTTAAAAGCTGCAGTGACCTTGACATTGAGCCCAGGACACTGGAAATTGAAATTGCTTGAGATGTTATCATACTCAACATTTTTGTGAAATTATATTAAAATCCATCAATAAATCTAGGCACTAGAGCAAAAACAAAGTTTTTCTAAAAATAGCCACAGTGACCTTGACCTTGAGCCCAGGACCCTGAATGTCAAACATGCTCAAGATATTATCATACCCAACATTTGTTTGAAGTTATATCAAAATCCATCAATAAATGTAGGCACTAGAGTGTTGACAAATTCTTTTCTAAAAATAGCCAGTGACCTTACACTGCAGCTTTAAACAAAGTAGCATGACTCTGTGACAAATCATCTAACCAGAAAGATTGAACAATATGCGCATCCCCTATTGCTGCTTAAGATTCCATTAAAATTTCGTTGAATTTCTGCCAGTATTTGCTAAGAATTTGCGTGGACACGAACAGTACCCTATATATTCATGCAGAACTCATCAAAGGGCAATAACTCTTGGAAAAATCATCGAACCAGAACACGCAGGTGATATGCACATCCACCTTCCATACCTAATATTCCCATGAAGTTTCAATGAAATCCGACTAGTAGTTTCCGAGAATTCGCGTGGACACGAACAGTACCCTATATATTCATGCAGAACTCATCAAAGGGCAATAACTCTTGGAAAAATCATCGAACCAGAACACGCAGGTGATATGCGCATCCACCTTTGATACTTAATATTCCCATGAAGTTTCATTGAAATCCGACAAGCAGTTTCCGAGAATTTGCGTGGACAAGAGCGGGACGGACGCACGGACGCACGGACACACGGACGAAGCGGCGACTATATGCTCCCCCGAAATTCTTCGGGGAGCATAATAAATATATTTTCCAACTTTATTCTGGGCAGTAAAAAAAAAAAAAAACAAAAAAAAAAAAACAGAACCCACGAAAACTGATTACCTATTAAGGATACCACTTCATTACACTTAGGACATGAACAAAAAATAAAAATACGAAAAACTAACATCGGCTGGGTTTTTTAGCGGAGATGTCACCATAAAACGGACTACTCTTTCAAACCAAAAAGCATAAACATCTCAAATTTACTTCCAATTTACAGCTGAATAGCAACTCAGGTCTGCTCGATTCACAGACTCCTGGAGTCAAGCAAGTCAAACTAAAGGTGCTAATCTGTACAGTGTTCCCTCTTTGGCTGCAAGGCTCTAACACCCTAATGACCATAGGCAGATAAAGATAAGAAATCCTTGGTGAATTTGCCACCCTTATAGGTAGGGGCCTGATAAGAGGAAATTAGATTTGATATCAGCAAAGTTTATGATGAAGACAGAGAAACAGGTAAGGTGGGTTATTTGGTGATAATAGGATGTTGTTGTTGTTTTCCTCTCTTTTTATTCAATAAATATAGCTGGTTGTTATTCATCTGAATCGCCTCTATGGCAGCTCTAATGAATACCCACAACATGTTTTATTGAGAAATACAGATACTTATGTCTCTATATCGCCAAATGCCCTCTTTATCTGTTTCTTATTTGCATAAATTTCCAGTAGCACTATTTTAGTAGCTTCGTCAAAAGATACACTAAAAAGGGTGAAATAAATAAATCCACTGTTCAGGAAAATCATAATTTTGTTGCACTTTTTTTTCGCACAGACATTTGAGAATTATTACTCACCACGCTATGGGCGGATTCAGCAGACGGCAATAAGAAATTTCCCATAAAATATGATTTGACATTCGTGCGAACGGTCTCCAAGGGATACAATTTGCATGAAATGTAAAATCCTATTTTCCAGGAAAAAAAAAAAAAAAAAAAAACATATTTCTTTATTCTTCTTTTTTTTCCCAGCAGTTCAATGTGTAATAATAATGTCCTTCTGCTTTTAGTAAATAATGATTGATTATTGAAAGTACTGGAAAACATGTTTTGTCATAAAAAAAGCAATATACAACGGAAAGAATTTCACAGTTTTTGACAGGTACTAAAGAAACAAATCACATTAATTTCTGCAAAATAACATGTTCGCTCAGTGAAGACTCAGATCAGCCTGCACATCTTCGCAGCCTGATCAGTCTGTGCTATTTGGATGAAGAAGCAGTATATCTTATAGAGTGTGTGGTGAAGACTGATCAGACTGCAGATGTGCAGGCTCATCTGAATCTTCACTAAACATACAGACTAGTTTGTAAAAATAACTGTGTTTCAGAAAGTTCAGTTTGTGTGATTGCAGAAAATAGATATTCACATTTTTGGAGCAAAGGTTCCTAATGCCGACATGGTCCATATATCGACACCCCTTTCCAGTTACGATTTAAATTGCTTCTATTCGGCATTTTCACACATGATCTTACTCGTGGTATTTTTCTGTCATTGATAAGGTCATCAACGATCATTTTGAATGTTTTGGAGGACAAAAACACGAGCAGATTTTTTTTTGTGTGAGAATATTATCAGCATCTTTAAGGTGAGTGTTCATGATTTTGAGATTTTGTGGCATATCAGAACAGTGAATATTTGTTTTTTCAGCAGTTAAGTGTAATATCCTTGCTTAGAAACTGTTCTTTAATAGCTTTTAGAACCGAGTTGTATTTGAGCAACTTGTTTCTGTGGGTGTCGACATTAAGATCCAACATCTGACATAGGCTCCTTTTATCGAGACCTACATGTACGTACAATACAGGCCAGAGCAAACGGCCATGGCCAAGCATATGGTACCTTCTGGGACTCTGAGCAAAAAAGCCGCGTCCAAAACATATGGAGTGCCAAGAACTACCTTTACACATGGCTAAATAGATGTAACAAATTCCGCAATGGGAATAATAATAATAACGATGATAATTGATTATAACTGAATAATTTCATAACCATATTATTCCCAGTGCAGAATTCATTACATATATTTAACCAATTAATATACAACGAGAGTAATACCTTTTTTTGCATTTATCTTGTCTGCAGAAGACAAGGAATGCAGTAGTGATTCAGTAAACCACAAAAACAAAATAAAGAATATTCTTTTATATGCTTTTATATATACAACTTAAAAACTTCGAAGTTGTAAAGGACTTTATGTACTGCCGCACCTGGAGACAGTCCTACACGGATTGACTCCAGGTACGGTACCGTGCCCAGAGATCCTGGTCTCCAGGTATGGTACCGTACCCGGAGACACTTCCTTGTCGAATATTACAGTTCTACCAACATAGGCCTAATACAGCTGATAGGAATAGTTAAATCTTTTATCGTGCTGCCTAATTGGAAAAAATATTATGTACTGATCATCCAGTTTTAACAAGGGGCTAAAACTACGCCATAGAAAATAGTGAAAAGATTATTTTTTCGAGAAGGGTCTGTTCAAAGCGGTGAGTCGTTTTTATTTATTATTTTCGTTGTTTTGATTAAAAATAGAATAAGCCAAGAATGAAAGTCCTTATATTTTTGCAGATTTGATTTACTGCTGTACTGTCACCGTTGAGAACACTCAGGCACAATATTTTGATGATCTTATCTTTTTAAAGTAATTGTACGAGAGTGTTTACAACAGTGACAATACGGTTATGCATCAAGTTTGCCAATACAAATGCCTTGTTGCCTGCTACTGTCTCTGAGCTTGTCTTGGTTTTGTCAGAACAACAAAATGTAAAACGAGGGCAACTTACCGATTTAAAAGAATGCTTTTCACCACAACATTTTTTTTTTCATTCTTGTATAAACTTCAAAATGAACTGCGGGTGATTTTGAACTCGTTATGGTATCTAAGGCTCCCTCTGTTATATTGCTAAAAGGATATTGTTTTATAATAAAGTTATTTTCATTTTATTTCTGATGTTCAACAGGTTATTTGTTACCATATTCTTTAAAACCGTAGGGGTGTCGATAAAAGGAGACAGATGTCGGTAATAGGCCCCCCCCCCCCCCCCTTATGACTATGGATTCATTTCATTGGTTATAATTTGTGGTAAACTTATCTACAACATCATATTTAGCCAATACAATGCTGTTTAACAAAAGGGTGTCGGTTAAAAGAACCTATCTTTCAAGATAAGATTTAGACAAACAGTAACACTAAAGGTGTCGATATATGGAGCCTTTGCTCTAATTATTTTTTAAATTTTTTACCAGATTTATTATATTGTGCTCCATCAGTAGGATAAGGATTCAGTTTGTGAAGTGTTCTTATTTACTTTTGAAAATAAATAAATAGATAAATAAATAAATAAATAAATTACAAAAAAAAAAATCAATTTTATATTTCTATTTCAGGTTATTTTTTTTTTCACAATGCAAGAAAAAACACTTTAATATTTAGAAAAAAAACTATCAAAAAATAAATAAATAAATAAAGTGATACAACACAAATCAACTAATTAAATGTAAAATTTGCAAATGAATTTATTTGGTTCTAAAGTAACATATTGAATACTTCTCATTGATATGAATTACCCCTTATAGGGCCCCACCTAAGGAGACTTAACATCCTTATAATGACCACATAATCAGATAAGATAAGCCTTTGATGTGCACTCTGTTATTAGGGCAGTATATTAGGGCTGATCATGAGAGGAGGGTCTAGCCAAAGAAGGAAAAAAATGTGACTTTAACCCGAGCCTTCTCTGGCTGTTCAAAGCCTTTTTATTGGTTTGGGGTCTTTGACTAAAAGCCGCCAATCAGTAAATATCAGAAGGCTTTTGTCAGAGAAGGTCCGGATTAGGCTCTCTCTGTGCGGTCAGTCTTATTACCCCAGGACACCAGAGGACACCGGAAGACACCCCAGGACACCCTTATTTATTGTTTATTTCCTTTCATTGAACAACAAATATGCCTTACAATGCTGGAAAAGTATAAAATAAACAAAATTTGGAAGTTCCATTCCTCTAATGTTAATAACAGCTACACGATACACTAAATACTAGTGTACTTATTAGTGTACTTATTATCCATCAGCAGTCCTACCTATAATAGACACCCCAGAACACATTTGTTAAAGCTCAAAAGTGCATCATGAAAACATACCTATATAATTTTGACCCCATTAAACCCCCCTTTTATATAGTAAAACTGGGGTTTACAGGGGTATACATTATTTTTCTTATTTCTGCTCAAAACATAGACTGTGGGTACTCGTTAGAACCGCCTCGCCGAGGCGGTTATAACGAGCACCCACAATCTATGTTTTGAGCAGAAATAAGAAAAATATCAGAGTTTTTTACCTGAAATTTTTCAGTTTTTGGAAGTGAAATTTTCTATATATTCGAATAGGCGTGTTTTCGTAATGGTTTATTGCCATAAAAAATCATAGAAGTTAAATGCATAAAAATGATAAAAAAAACTGTTAAATAAATATAATTTGCAAGTATTTACTAACATTTTTTTATGTAAAGGGCCTCAAATAAAGGGAAGCATAATATCTCGGACCTAATAACGCCTATACTGGGTCCAAGATAATATGGAATACAGATAAACATGTAATCGTCACCCAAGTTTTTTTATTTGCTCATTTAAATATATTATTGTTTCCAGAGTTAACGAAAATCAAAGCTTACTATCTATCCATCAAATTATCTATATTTTTTCTGAAGATAACAGGTACCGATTATCTCATTAATCTCATTAATACCTGTAAATTACCTGTAAATGCTACCTATGCAAACACCTGCTTGTTTATTAATTACTGGATATGCTGTTAATTCCATCACAACAGACACAACAGATTATCCCTAAACACATAATAAACAAACGCATGACTATCGATTGATGATACCCAAAAGCTGACACTCAGCGAACATCAATTATTAAAAAAACACACACAAAAAAAAAACAAACAAAAACAAACACATATATATATATAATTTTAATAAGTTAATGTGAACTTCTGTTCTATTTTGGTCTTTGAAAGATTTCGAAATGCCGAATTATATACGTTTACCCGAAAAAAAATATGATGAATGCAATATTGTACTTCGTACGGCAAAATTTAATAGAAGACTTTATTCCAAATGCAGACTAGCCCTTGAGCATATACATACAGTCGCACTAAAATGCGCACGCCATCCAAATTTGACATTTCAAACACTTCAGTGGAAATAATGCGAAAATGTTGAATTGCAACTAAATAAATGTACAAGGCTGTGCATTCGCTTTATCTGACGAGTCTGAACTACATATTGAATGGACCTTGCAGATTCTAATAGCGAACAATGGACATACTGATCTGGAACAACAATGGACGCACATAATAAATCCTAACTGGAGAGACTTATAGTATTTCTGTGTTGGGTAATTTTTCAAATATGGATAAAATGTCATATTTTACTTTAATAATTATACATGCAATTAATGTTAATATCCTAGCTTTTTTTTGTGACACAGATGCCTGTACAAACAGTATAGAACCAAATCAGATGCCACAGATAACAATGTTTCATCAGGATTTACGCTGTTATCAATAGATATTAGAATGTCCTTGTTAAGAAATTAGGACAAGTATGGTAAAATAGCCAGGTTATATTTTGCTCTATAGCTCATGCAATAATAGTTCATCTGCCATTACTGACAATGACCAATCTTAATCACATCCAAGAAATGCTACTGTTTGTGTGTTCTAAGATGGCTGATTTGACCAACTCTAGCTCTAAACTGTCTGTTGCAGATGGAACAACAGAGGTCAGAGCAAGACAGCTCTGTTGGTGATGCCTTAGCTCTGGCTTTGCGCTTGCACGTTTCTGCTCGGCTTCGCTGATTCTTTTTGCCTCATATTCACTAGCACCTCTTCTGATGAGGCCTCGCCACTTTGCTCGGTTCTGTGCAATTTGTTTCCACGACTCTGCTGGTATGTTGAAATCCTTGAGGGAGGCTTTGAGGGTGTCTTTGTATCGCTTCTTCTAATCACCATGGGAGCGTTTGCCCATTTCTAGTTCTCCATAGAGGATTTTCTTTGGCAAACGTTCCTCATGCATCCTGGTAACATGGCCTGTCCATCTTAACTGTGCCAGTTTCAGAAGAGTATGTACACACTGCATCCTGCCCTTTTCAGGACTTCTGTGTCTGGAATCATGTCTTGCCACTTAATCTTTAAACGTTTTCTAAGGCAGCTTGTATGGAAGTGGTTCAGTCTTTTGGCATGCCGTTGGTAAACTGTCCACGTTTCGCATGCATACAATAGTGTTGGCAGCACCACAGCCTTGTAGACTTCAGCTTTGTCAAGCCTGATTCCACTTCGATCCCAAACACTACCACGTAGTCGGCCAAATGCTGCACTAGCTTTGGCAATCCTGGCATTGACTTCATCATCAATGTGCACGACTCTTGACAATGTGCTGCCAAGGTAGGTGAACTTGTCTACCACTTGCAATCTTTGACCTTTCACTGTAATGGTGGGCTCCTTGTAAGGCTTGCTCGTTGCTGGTTGATAAACCATCTCTGTCATTTTTTTTATGCTGACTGTGAGGTCATAGTTGTCACAAGAGTCAGATTACTTGATCTACACCTTTTTGCATCTTCTCTTCTGTTGGAGCAACCATTGTCATGTCATCAGCAAAGAGGAACTCGTCGAGCACCTCTGTCTGCACCTTGGACTTGGCTTGCAACCTTCTTAGGTTGAAAAGCTTCCCATCAAAGCGATACCTAATAGGTATACCATTGTCACCATCCTGGAAAGCAGCTGTGAGCATGGCAGAGAACATCATGCTGAACAGAGTTGGGGCTAGTACACAGTCTTGCTTGACACCATATGTCACAGGGAATGGATCAGAAAACTCACCATCGTTTTGGACCCGTGCAAGCATACCATCGTGGAACTGCCTCCATTGCTATGAACTTGGTCGGACAGTCAAACTTCGCCATAATTTTCCAAAGACCCTCACGACTGATTGTATCAAATGCTTTGGTAAGGTCAACAAAGGCCATGTAGAGGTCCATATTCTGTTCCTGGCATTTCACTTGAAGCTGCCTTGCTGTGAAGATCATGTCAGTTGTTCCTCTGTCCTTTCTGAATCCACACTGGCTTTCTGGTAGAAGCCCTGCCTGTTCAAGGTGTTCATTCAGTCGGTTAAGTACAACTCTTGCAAGGACCTTCCCAGCAATTGACAGTAAAGAGATGCCACGATGATTATCACACAACTGAGGGTTCCCTTTCCGTTTGAATAGGTGGATAATAGACGCATCCTTGAATTCTGGAGGGATGGCTTCTTTTCTCCACATAATGTGAAATAACTCTGTCATCTTCTTTGCAACTGGAGTTCCCCCTGCTTTGTAGATCTTAGCAGGTATTGCATCTGATCCTGGAGCCTTGCCAGACGACAGAAGTTATATTGCTTTCACTGTTTCAGAGAAGGTTGGGAACTTGTCAAGCAGCAGATTACATTCCACTTGTGGTAGTCTGTTGATAGCGTCATCATTGATAGATGATGGCCGATTAAGAACACTATCAAAGTGCTCAGCCCATCTTTTCAAGATAGCCTCTTTGTCAATCAGAAGACTAGTTCCATCTGCACTGAGAAGAGGGGTGGTTCCTGAGCTCTGAGGACCATAAACTGTCTTTAGTGCATCAAAGAACTTCTTCATATCCTTTCTATCTGCAAAGGACTGGATTTCATCAGCCTTACTGCTCAGCCAGGAGTCTTGCATATCTCTGAGCCTAGTCTGGACTGTCTTACATATATTTGAATATGCCACCTCATTGGCTACTGAGCTGGTATCACTAAGGTATGCCGTGTTTTTCATGTTTCTCTTCAAGGAGTCACTGGATTTCTTCGTCATTCTCGTCAAACCAGTCTTGGTGTTTACGAGATACTGGTCATAGGGAATCCATTGCTGAAGAGTGGACGGTGTCTCTGAAGACTGTCCAGTTCTCTTCTTGATCATCTGAAGTGAGTTCCATTGCATCTAATCGGCTGCAGATATCAATGATGAAGGCTTGGCTCTTGCTGTCTTGTTTTAGCTTAGAGACATCCTGTCTCTTTGGCACTTTCTTGCCTTGTGGTCGCCGTGCAGGCTGAATGCGCAGGTTGAGTTTGCTGACAACAAGCCTGTGATCTGTCCAGCAGTCTGCATCACACATAGTCTTTGTCACTCTGACATCCTATCTGTCCTTCCTTCGTACTATGACATAATCAATGAGATACCAGTGTTTGGAGCAAGGATGTATCCATGATGTCTTGTTGCGAGTTGGCAGTGATCAGCAGTTTATGCTCTGCTCACTTCTTCAAAAGGAGGAGGCCATTGCTGTTGCATTTTCCTATTCATTCAGTCCCAATCATTCCTTCCCAGGTTTGGTGGTCTGTGCCCACTCTAGCATTGAAGTCTCTCAGATAGCCCTTCCTCTGCAAGGCGAGCCTCAGAGCTGCAATCTCGACTTTGTACCGATCAAGTTCTCTACCAACTAGAGCTGTTCTACGCTGTGGTCTGTCTGAGCCAGCACTGTCCATCAAGGTGCACACATTCCATGCGCCGATTTTCAAAGGTACAACCTTTATCTTCTTGCTCGACCGCTAAATGGGATCCCCGCTGATCGCGGTTAACCAGCCAGGGGTTTTGAAGCAGGCAACTGTTTAGGGCACCTTTTCTAGCCCCTTCCCCATGCTAAAGGGGTGAGCAGTGCGATCCTAAAAAGGTCTGCTCAGTCACTCAGTTCGGCTGCCGAATTCCCCATACTGCTTCATTCTTGTCTAACTGACTACAGAAAAGAATTTTGACCTCAGGTTTTCCAATGAAAAATGACGTTTGGCAGTTTCTTCGCTTAGATATTATCAATATTAATGCGTATGCAAAATTTTATCAAAATATTATACGATTCAGGATTTACGGCCTTTTTTTTTTTTTTTTTTTTTTTTTTTTTTTTCTTACATATTTTTACATTTTTTGGTCTCGGCAATGAAACTGGTATTTGGCTAGAGCTTGTTAGTGTAAATCTCTCACGGTGCGAAAAATTATCAAAATATTTCTAACGGCTGAAGAGTTCTATCCATTTTCACTTCGGTATTGCCTCGGTCAAGTGGCATTTGGAAATTCCTTTGGCAAGATCTATTCAAAATTAATATGCATACAAAGTGTATCTATTCACCTTAAAGGGCAAATATAAAGGTTTCAATTCTACTAAATATTTAAGGGCACTTCAGTAAGGAGGTGACTGCCGAAAACCGCATCGAATTATCTTAAACGGTTTCTGAAATATTGCGATTTCAAATTTGATATTTAACATCCAAGAGGATTGAATTCAGGCTGCCTCATTAATATTCATGAGCCTTTTTTATGACATCATAAGGGAACAGTAAAATTTTAAACTTTTTTAAATTGCCAATATTTTTTGCTCTTTAATTTGCATCAATTCAGTTTTCATATTGTTTAATTTATTCAGCTCCTTTAAACTAATATACATAGGAATTTAGCTCTTATTTTCCGTTTAAAGTGTTACATTTCAAATTTAAAAATTTCATTTAAATAATTTAAAATCCAGTTACAATGCTTAATAATTAGCCAAAATTGACTTTTTGGTATTCATTTATATGATATACACCCAAAATTCACTATTATTAAAAAAAACTTACGAAAAATTTAATATTTGTCAAGTTTTAAACATTTTAAAATTTAGCTTTAAATTTAAATAACAGATTAAATTTTGAGTTAAATTCTCTATTCATGGGCTTATTTGTGGACAGAGACCAATTTCAATAATGGTTAAGGAGAAAAACTGTGTAGCATATAAGGAAATGCAGAATACTCCTGTTTAAAATTTCAATTTAAAATTTAAGTTCCACTATGACATCACAGAATATTGCATTGTGGGCCTTAATCAATACACAATCCAAGGGAGGTTACTCTAACAGGAAAAAAGGTAGGTATCGTAAATTAATCACCATAACTTTTGATTGGATTGGAATTTTTTGATGGGGTTTTCAACAAAATAATTCTCTTAAAGCATTCTATCAACACCCTGAAAACCAGGAATATTTTAAAAACCTTTATATTTGCCCTTTAAGCGGACTACCGTATTCGATCTAATTACCGCACGGTGCGCTTAGGGTTTTCAAAATTACTGGGAAAACCTTTTAGTAAAATATGCATCTGATAAGGGCACGTTTAACGAAAGATTAGCAGAGCACTTCATGAGAAGATTATTAATGATGCTTACGCAATATTTTTGATTGTCCTTATTAAAGCGTATGCTGTGGGTACTCATTTGAATCGCCTCGACTTGTCGAGGCAATTCAAATGAGTACCCACAACATATGCTTTTATAAAAAAAAGTAGATATAAATACATTGGCTGTAACCTGAAGACTACGAAATGGCTTGACTGTGCGCTTATAGGGGTATGTGCGGTAATTAAGTCGAATACGGTATTTGTATATATAAAGAAAACTGAATTAGCGTTTTCTTTGAACAGGTTCCAGACTGTTAACAGGAAAAGCGAAATTATCGATATTCATAAATCTTCTGGGAATAGATATGCAAATCCACGGGAAATGACTAACATGGAAATTATCAACGTTTAGGTCTTTTTTTCTAATAAACCCATTCTTCTGTTGTCTCTCCCTCATACTACAGACGGTTCGACGTGAATAAAATGTTGTTGACAAAGCCGTATACCCTTTGTGAGCAAATTCTTTCCTTAAGAATACCACTTCCATTTTTTTTTAAAAAAATGTTTCAAATACAAGGCAGGCAACTTCCTGTCTGCAACATGTTAGGTCGTCTTCTTTGTAAAATGGCGGCATAATATTTTAGGTTTATCAATTCACTTTAGGGTTAAGTTAAAATCGGTAAAACTGACTGAGAAATGCTTATGCTACCATTTTCTTGGAGGTACGACCAGGTGCTCCGGAGATGCAAGGACCCCCTACATAACATATCTCGGGCTATGGGTTTCTGTCTGTGTCACTAAAATATATAATGAGACGAAAGAAAGCGGTTACACACAGTAGTAGTATAGGGTGGCACTATGACTCCATAGTGCCACCCTATACTACTCACAGTCAACAGGTGTTTGACAACCTATCACATTCTTACATTGAAATAAGTAAAAAAGTAATTTTAGGTTTCCAAATCATTGTACAAACTTCACACACGCACGCACGAACGCACGCATGCATGCACGCACACATGGATCGTCAAAAAAATATCGTTCGGTTCACGCACTTATCCGGTCAAACCACTCCGGACCTTTTATTGCTAATAAAATCCACCGAAGGATAATTTCAAAACTATCCGATGTAGATCTATAGGGAGCCCTCATTATTTTAGATACCGCGGCTCGAACGAACGCAAAGAACAATTATTGTTGGCAGAAAACGATGTTTAGTACGCGGACCCATTTGACTTACTATATCCTATTATTTTACAATTCTAAATTCTGCATTCGAAATGCTTTTCTCTTAAATTCTTCTAGCTGTATATGTAGGGATGTTCTTTCTCTTGCACAGGGCTATGCAAGAGACTGTGTCTGAGACCAATACACACAACATATGAATATTGCCGTAAAAAGCGTCACTCTTGGTACTGCACGACTTATTCTATTGTACATAACTAACACGCAGACGGAACTGACCCGCTGTGTGTCGGGCTCTAATGTTGTAGGAAAGCCGTTACATGTTTCAATACTCAAGCTAAATACAGTCAAACCTGTCTTAAGCAGCCACCCATGGGAAGCTTAAAATGTGGCTGCTGAAGGCAGGTGGCTGCTTAATACAGTTCAAATATATGTCTATGAATTTTCGGGCAACTTTCCTCTGGCTGCTTAATACAGGTTGGCTGCTTAATAGAGGTGACCACTAACACAGGTTTGACTGTATATATTTAAGTTGACATGTAATTTCTCCAAGATCGAAATCTTTACCAATTAAGTGCCAATTAACGTTTAGAAAACTGCCCTAAAGTATTCAAAATATGACGAAGGCTCGAATCCCGCTATCACATGATTTCTGTAAATATACTCTAATAAAATGCTCAATGATGCTATGATAACTGCCGTTATCGAGGAGATAAAATGCGGAAGATTCGTACAAATTAGAAAGGTCAGTTTACTCTAAAATAAGCTAATTACAAGTTAATAATATTCACTAACTCTTTCACTGCCACAGGCGATAATTATAGGCTTTTGAAAACAGCACAGATTCAGATGAGACGGCTCATCTGGATCTACGCTGTTTGACATTCTGTCTTTCAACTTTACATATAACTTCTTTCCAAGCGATAGTTTGTTAAAAAAAAAAGTAGACGACAAATGTCGTCTGAAATTTGGCTCTCTAGGACTAGATAGTGTTTTCATGATATGAAACATAAAGCCTTTAAACGGCGAATTGAGAAATGGAAACCGTCTAGGTTTACATGCTCGTACTTGGATTATTCTGACACTGTAAGGACTTTTTACTATTTTTGCGACATTAAACTGATGAACTGAACACTCTCCATAATTTAATTTCGATATTTGCTGTGACTTGTCGATACTTCCCAATGCCGAAAGTTTATGAATTTCGGAATTTGAAATACAACCCGTAAACCCGTTTTGTTACATATACAATGAATATCAAGACTGTTTATTATCATTATTATTATTATTATTATTATTTTTATTATGCCGGCTGGGCTGATACAGGTACTTGTTTGTCTTATGATATGTTAAACCATAAAGCGCCATTCAAAATTGTATAGACGTCATTCTATTTATATTTTTTTCTATAAAATTAGGCTTGATAATTCATGTGAATCGTCTGCCTAGCAGACGATTCACGTGAATTATCAAGTCTAATTTTCTAGAAAAAATATTGCTGCTATTGACAATGGCGCATAAGGGCTTAAGTATGAACCGGCTTGTACATGTACATGTATTTCATCTGAAAATCGTGCTGTCAAATGGAAGAAAACCTTTACAGTTATCTGACAAACAGTGGCAAGTATGTCCGGGGAATGTTTCTTCAGAGGATGTGCCTGTTTGGACATCGTGCATATTTTCGGTATTGTTCGAGCCATAGTCATATGTAATCTCTTCACCAGAGGAGATATCTCTAAGTGCGAACACACAGAGTTTGGGTACCATGTTTTCAACTCTAATCGGAATTATGAAGGCGTTTGGCTCGCAGGAATGATTCAGAAATCGTCCAATATTTCCCAGCTTACATGGGTCTACACAAGTAACAAGAGGACCAGATGCGAAATGCTCATTCAGAACAAAAATGTAATTCATGTCTTTGTCAGTTTGTTGGAGGGCTCTGTGCTTGGCTTCCTCTTGACTTATCACCTCTCCTGCATATTCACAAATAAATGTCAGCTCCTTTATGGATTCCAGCGTTCGTAAACATAAGCCCTTTTGAACATGTTTAAACACTTCTAGTTTATACCTTATGCCTTTCTGCACTGTTCGATTCTTACAAGTGTAAGAACAGGAACAGCGAGAGTTGCATTCGGTTAAAAGCGGCAATAAATTCGGATTGTCCCGGCTCAAAGATGTCAGACACCCGTTCTCATCGTACACGTGTCCAAGACGCCTTAAACAAGTGCAGCTTAGAGACTGTCCGGTTTGTAGATTATCTGACTGGGTAACAGCTGTGGTATCAGCCTCGCATGAAACACTGCACGTACATCCATGTATCACGTCTTCAAAGTCTGTTGGATCAAGCCCAGCACCAGGAATGTTGCAGCACACATACTGAAACTGTAAATAAAACGAACCATCAAGAGTCAAATGATGACAAAATTACGCAGGCCCTATGCCTTGTTAAGCATGTAGCCTAACACATTTTTTGATCTTTCAAATCACAGTTCAGTGATTAATATTGTATTGATGTTTGATCAAACTACATGTTTAGTTTGGTAAGGGAATGTGTGTACACATTGTCATGACGACCCATATGGTCCGCGTCATACAAAGAAGTCTTCGAGGAACATGTGAATAGTCAGGGCTGTGCAAATACCATGCCCGACCTGTACAACTTGTCCCATTGCCCTGAGGACAAGTAAGAAATTTCAATTTACTTGTCCTTGGACAATGACTTCATAGCTCTAGCTAAGAAGATTATCGAGATTGTGAGATATATATTTTTCTTATTTCTCGAAGAAAACATATGTTGCGGATACTCATTAAAAGCGCCTTACTGAGACGCTTCTAATGAGTATCCACAACTTTTTGACCAATTTCTTGTCCACGGGTATTACTTGTCCATGGACAAGTGATAAAATTTGATAAATCCACAACCCTGGAATAGGGATTATTAGCTCTTGTTTAGCTGGCGACTGAGTAACACATATGCCCTGAAGTGACAGCATTTTTCAGGACGCGGCTCATATATGAAACAACTTTGGCGTTATAGTAAAATTCTAAAAGGTTGCCTTTGGAAACAAAGAACACATAAACGAACGAATATCGGAGACTCGGTTTTTCTAAGTCTCTTCATATACAACAATGTAGTTTGCAAGGCTTTACAATTTACTTTTTTGAGTAAACAAACAATTTACTTTTTTGAGTAAATAAATCCGAGCCCAACAACAACAAACATGTTTGTAGCGAGGTTAATAAGTTGTTGTTCACCCCCTCCGTTTAATGGAAAATTTCATACTTTTGATCTACTGTTAGGCAAGTACATACATGGCTCCAGATGAAAGGGATATCCATAAAATATTTTTCTTATTTCTCCACGAAAACAAACGCTGTGGTTACTCGTTAGAATCGCATGACCGATCGAGGCGCGTCCAATGAGTGCCCACAATTAACGTATCTTTTCGTGGAGAAATAAGAAAAATATCAGTACATTTTGGTTGAAACAAAATGCCTTATCTAGAGCTATGTACAGACAATCCTGTCGGATCGCTGAGTAGTCCGTTGACAGATTGACCTTTATCAGCAAGCAGCAGAAAATGATTGCTCCCCGATTCGCGCACAATGAAGTACATTTTAAGTACATTTGTAGAAAAAGAAGCAATACAATGTTTACCTCTGCAATGTTGAGTTGTGTTCTCAGTCCTTCGCAGACATAATATATAGGAAAATTTTCAACTCCTTCACAAATGTCCATCTGGTCAACATTTGCTTGCATTACGTTGTTTAAAAACACGTTTTCCTATACACTGGTACGAATCGGGGAAGACATTACTCCCCTTTCGCTAGCGTACTTGTCGAGGGGTGGTATCGAAGATATCTAATATTTTGTTTTTTGAAAGATGGGACGTTCACTATCATAAATTATTATTTTTTAAAATTGCTTCGTTTTGCGATATATATATATATATATATATATATATATATATATATATATATATATATATATATATATATATATATATATATATATATATATATATATATATATATATATATATATTTCAAATAAAATATTCATAAATTGGTTAGACGCTGCGTTCCACGTCTTAGTAGTCAATAATAATAATAATAATAATAATAATAATAATAATAATAATAATAATAATAATAATAATAAACAATAATATGCGTTTCTCACGAACACCTCAGCGTTAGAGTAGAGTCTCCAAGAGGCGTTCGCGTGTCTGCACGTTTTGCTCTGATGAAATGAAGATTTTCCAAACAATGCGCTTTTCGAATATTCGACAAGTTCCCAGTATGGTCTGTACAAACTGCGCGCGCAGTTCGCATTTGCCTAAAGGCGGGTTTCTCGTGATGCCTCTCAAGTAAATCTGGATTTATAAATTTACTGTATTTACCGTAAGTATTCGGACACATTGACTCCTTACCATACTTGTCCTGATATTTCATCAAGTCCGTTTTAATACCTGTTTATCAATGTGTACAATACTGCTGGATGAGTGGCAAGCAGTGTAGACCCAGATCAGACGCCGCATTCTGCGGCGTCTGATCTGGGTCTACACTATTTGCCCAGGCAGGTCTGTCCTAATACTTAGGGTAACAAGTACATATACACTATAAAAGCTCCTAATTTGACTGGAAAATGTTTTATACATGAACAAGGAAGTCAACGTTTTTTTATTATTGAATTTAGTTACGTGTTTGTAAACAGTCGGATTACGTCAAGCAAAAAGGGATCTTATCGCAAATGCGGACAATGTTGACCCAGATCGGACAACACCATTCATTGTACAAGGTCGAATGTACACAGTCGCTAATTAGATTCCTTGGGTGCACAAATTGATTGAACTCTGTGCGTTCGTGCACATGTGATCAAATAACGTGCATTTCGGTAAGGGTCAGATGACCTGGCCCTACATGGCTGAATTAGATCTGCCAGTAGATATACACGGAATCGGAGTTTAATGGCGAATATTAACAATGTTAAAGTTCAAATAAAAAAAAGCTTTATGGACCATCAAATAGTACTTGAGTTTTGTTTGCAAATCCACCAAATCCACATTTACATTGACTTATGATTGCTAAAGCTGTTGGATTTACCCTTTTGGGCCATCGATCATCTATATTTACTCTAAATATTATGTTCTAAAATTTGAACATCCATTTTACTGTGTTTACCCTTGTCCTGCTGAATAAATTAAGATGCCATGCCCACTTCCAATCAGATTACTTGTTCCAATTTATTGATATAAATTCACATACAGAATGACAAACAGTGCAGATCCAGATCAGTTGGCTTCTTCAGAAGCCAACTGATCTGGATCTACACTGTTTGCAAAGGCAGGGTATATCCGGGTTCAGCAGGACAAGGGTTAATGTGTTGATGTTTCTGAAATTGATGGATGACGCGTTCTGCGGCGTCTGATTTGAGTCGACATTGTCTTGCTGCCCGAATATATATGGCTCGACACACAGTTATTTCAAATAATCTCTGGAGATCTTTGAATGAAATGCCAGACTGTATTGTCTGGAAAATCGGCAAGGTTCCAATCTTCTCATTTGCAAACAGCCTATACCAAATTTCAAAGTTTAATACAACTTGATTGACTAATTATAACTCAATGTTTTTACTACAGCTTGTCTGATTCTTTGGTTTTACAGTCAACTATTCTTATACCGACATTCGATTCAACGACAAAATTCCTTTTACTGGTACGAAACCTTCGCTCAAGAGGTGACAGTTAATCAGAAATTATGCAAGAATATTTAATACTTCAAACAACAACAACAACAACAACAACAACAACAACAACAACAACAATAACAGTATATTTTGGATATCCAAAACATATGTTCTGTGTTGAAATAAGAATAGAACAAACCCTTTCTTACATATTTCAATATTTCAACGTTGAACTGTTTGCAATGAAACCTTTCATTCTGCCGTGTTTAAGGATTCTTTACAATAGCAAATTCATTTTAATGGATCTTCTCTAAAAGGGAGCAAATTCTTTCCTTTTAGAGTAGACCCCTTTTCTGAAAGTCGGCCAACAATTTCGAAAGAAATGTCTCTGCTGAAATATATTAATTCCCCTTATCTCCTACTGTACTTACCGTATTCGACCTAATTACCGCACATGCTCCTATAAGCGCACAGTCGGGCAATTTAGCATTCTTTAAATTTCAGCCTGTGTACTTTTATCTACTTCTTTATGAAAACATATGTTGTGGGTACTCATTTGAATTGCCTCGACAAGTCGAGAAAATTCAAACGAATACCCACAACATATGCTTTTATAGTGAAAATCAGAAAATAATATCGCATAAGCATCATTAAATACTCCCAATGAAGTCCACTGCTGATCTTTCTTTAAAGTGTGCCCTTATTAGATAGATATTTTACTACAAGTTGTTTTTTTTCTAGTACTTTTGAAAACGCTAAGCACACAGTGCGGTAATTAGGTCGAATACGGTATTCTAAAACTTGCACAAGTCCATTTGACTATCAGGTGTTGAGTCTTTTGAAAGTGTTGGTTAAATTGCAAAGAAAGTTGACCATGGTCACACTACGCCTTTAAGTATATCTCACAGCGGGCACACAACGTTGAAACAACGTCGATTCAAAATTGATTCAACGTCTTGACATTGAATAAACGATGAATCGACGTTGTTTCAACGTTGTGTGCCTGCTGGATCTGGGTCTGGAATGTTTGTCCAAATGTTAAGTGCGGGACATCTCAAGCCCTATTTAGGTCACCTTATAAAGTCAACAAAGGGTATAATGAGTATACCTAGGTGTGGTAATGGGCAGACACACAGATGTCCGCATGCACGCATACACGCACGCAGAGGCCTAGAGCCAACAATCTTCATCTTGCATATAGTTGGAAGATTCAAGATTTTGTTCACAATTAAATACGTAAGCTGCTTTTTGTCGATTTGTTAATATTATCAATATTAAGATAAGATTTACGTCGTTTGAAAATTAAAGCTGTAAGCGTAGTTCAACATTTGACAACTGCCTATACCTGTCTTTATGTCATGGATTAACCGATTAAGAAATTATGGTATTATAATTTTATGGAGCTATCATTTGAGCCAGTACACGAAAAAAGGGACTCATGGTTTTTCCGGTTTATGGTTCTTCAAATGCGCATGAGCAGTCCCCTATTTGAGCTACAGACATGCGTTTTTTTTAACCTGAAGCTTCCTCAAGGTCTCTACTACATGTCTGCGAACAGCGAAGGCTCTGGTTAGACTGCGCTTATGCGCAGGCCCGCCTAAGCCTTTGCTGGTCGCCTATGTGATAAGTAACCTTTTCTCTTGTGCTAGCTCAATTATGGTATTATAATTTTGAGGATTTATCATTTGTTGAAACTGAAACCTGGCGTCACAAAATCTATAAACCAGTGTGCAATATTACGAGACTTAGTTGCACATTTCAGGTACCAGAGATTAGACATTGATTATTGGGCCTACAGAGGTCAGATTAAACGGTTTTATAATATCAGTTGACAAAAGGAAAGTAAACTGTAATATAACTAAAATCGAAATAAAGACATTTAACGCTTAGCACTCTGGGTACAAATTTCAGCAGACGACATTTTGAAATATATTTAATATTTTTTCCCAGAAAACAGTTTTGACATTTCATGCAAATTATCTCTTTGTCTCCAAAGAGACAATTTGCATGAACTCTCAAATCCTTTTTTCTAGGGAAATTGTTTCAAAATTTCGTCTGCTGAATTAATCCAGAGAGTGGTAAAGTTTAAGGAGAATGAATATACTTTCAAGGGAGGCAACTCTGTCTTAATTATTTTGCCTCTCTTCTAAAAAGGGGTCTGCCCTCAAAGGAAAGAATTTGCCCCTCCCCACCCCGCTTTGGAGCAAACTCTTTCCTTTTAGAATAGATCCCTTTTAGAAGGAACTTTGTGCACAGCAAAGCAAACAGGGAGTCACAAAAATTATCTCCCTTGTAAAAATGGCGAAAAATCTACCAAGTATATCATATCACCTTAAAACGAACAAAATCTGTTACTTTAAATAGGTTTACAATAATTCGGGCCAATAATTCTTAGTGACAATCGGGATTGGATGCTGTAGTGAGTGCTATAAATTCTGTGTTTGGTGCGAAATCAGCTATCATGTTTTGGTTTTAGTGATAAAAAATAAGTTTGGCTTTAAAGTACCGACAGAGAAAATGAGGAACAGAAATCTTCCGTCGCCAGATAGAAATAAAGTTTGGAGTTTCTCATCGTTACACGAGCTTCATTTAGCAGCCAATTCTTTGTTACGACATGCCATGCTGAATGAAAGAAGTAAAAGATGGTCTAAGGTAACAGATGAATTAATGCGCTCTCTCTCTCTCTCTCTCACTCTCTCTCTCTCTCTCTCTCTCCAGTAAACACACAACCTCGAAACTGCATCTTCACTGCGACGTTAAGACGTTACAGCGACCGTCGAAAGGGCGATGATATGACGTTGTGTATGTTTGCTGGGCAAACTGTTGTTACGAGCATTGCTATAAAGCGTTAGATTCTAAAGTATATCTAAAAAATTCAGTAAGCGGCAGCGAAGACGCTAATCAGTCTGTGCGGATATGCACAGCCCATATAATCATAAATCTATAGCGGGCCTTTATCGGCCCGCCAGGGCGGGCCGATAAGGGCCCACTTTAGATTTATCAAGAATGCTAGCTGGGAGGAACACAGCACAAAACCTTTAGAGTGGGAGGCACGCTGTTTGGTCTGCTTCTTTCTTCGCATACTGTTTTTTTTTCTGGTTCTTCACTATTGCTCCATAATTTATATTCTCTTTGGATGGCTGTTCAAAGCGACTCCCATACGACGTCGACACTTGTACGACGTCGGCCCGGATTTAATGGGAATCGATACACACTCAGTGGAAGGTAACTGTCAAAATGATTTTACCGCCCTTCTGAAAAGGGAAAATTCTTACTTGTAGAGATCCCTTTCAGAAGGGTACTGGCGAGCAGGGAAGCAAACATAAAGTTACAAAAGTTGTCTCTCTTGTACAAAATGGCATACAATCTGCCAAAATATATCGAGTTCCCTCAAGCCTTTTTTTTTTCTTTAATTGATGACGTCAGAAAACTTAATCCAAATTCGGTATCATGACGCCAGCATACCTACGCCTTTCTAACGGCTGACGTTTTACTTTTAGAAAAGTCAGTTTGACAAACAGTTCGCCTGTTTGTTAGTTTTGAAGAAAAGTAATTAAAATTTGCTAGAATAATGTTTTTTTTTTTTTTTTTTTTTTTTTAAATACTGGCACAGAAGCTTGCTGTATATCTGTGCAAAATTAGAAAACAGCAGCAGCAGCAACAACAACAACAACAACAACAACAGCAGCAGCAGCAGCAGCGACAACAACGTTATCTTTTATAGGCACAGAGCCATATTATTTTTTTTTAAAAAGTTAATGTATAGATGACAAAAATAGCGTCGTGAGTGGCCTGGGTGGTCTAGTGGTTACTACTCTCGACTTGCAAGTCGAAGGGTGAAAACAAATTTCAGACGGTTAGTACACCTAGCTCACACTCGACATGCCTTGCGTTGAGTATAAAGTGGACAGGGAGGCGCTTGGCGATCGACAGCGGCACCAAGTGTCCATGGGTGACCTTTGAAGGCAAGGCTGTACTAACGCATGAACATAACACACATTCATCACTGCCTCCATGTGCCTCGGGCGATTTTAATGCCTGCTAAAACAGCAAAGAAAACAATGCACAGCAACAAACAAACAAACAAACAAACAACAACAACATTAGCATCGTGTTTTCACAACAGGTTTGCTACGGGTTTGAACTTAATATGCGCATTTTATGAGAGACGGGCCCAGACTGTTCTAAAACGAATTTTAACAAAGATCACTACACTGTTTATGAATACTAGATTTAGTAACCATTCTGTTCCTAAGTTGATTAAATCGAGCAAGCAGTATTACATTGGAAGTTACATCAACCCGAGATCAGGTCTCTCAAGTCTTTGCCCTTACATCACGAAAACATGCCTATATCTGACCCCTTTTAACTCAACTTTTATATAGTAAAACTGGGGTTTACATGGGTATAAATTATTTTTCTTATTTCTGCTCAAAACATAGATTGTGGGTACTCGTTAGAACCGCCTCGGCGAGCTCAAAACATAGATTGTGAGTACTCGTTAGAACCGCCTCGCCGAGGCGGTTCTAACGAGTACCCACAATCTATGTTTTGAGCAGAAATATGAAATATGTATATCAGAATTTTTTTATCTGAAAATTTTTATTTTTTGGTGGTAAAATTTTCAGTATATTTGAATAGGCATGTTTTCATAATGATGGAACCAGTGATGACCAATATCATCCAAACAGTCGGACTGAGTAGTTTCCACAGTATTCAAGTTACTTATACAGGCGATCAGAGGTTATGATCAGATTACTTGGACCCGTAGTCTGAGCTTGGCCTTAGCTATTCACTGCTGCATGCGTCAGTATCCTTTTTGATTTGATGTGGTTAATGAAAAACCTGAAAATTGGATTCGAACATGTTAATTAGCCTTTTCGGCGTTAGGCGACTGCAGTCGTCATCAGGAAGATTGGACAACATGATTGAGGCGTACCCTACGCAAATAGGCTTTTGGGGCATTTGTGGACAGCGAAGGCCAAGATCAGACTGCGCATGGACAGCGAAGGCCAAGATCAGACTGCGCGTCTGCGCAGTCTGATCTTGGCCTTCGCTGTCCACTTACAAAAGAGCAAAGAGCACCTTTAAAATCTGTCCGCCACTTAATCTTTCCCTAACAGTCTGTAAATATTCCAGATATAAGTATGCTAACTATGATACCTCAACTAACCTAACCCTCCCTAACCTAACCCTAACCGTCAGTAACCAAGCTCTACGTTAACTCTAACTTATAGTGTAGTTGAAAGATGTGCACACTCACATGCTGAGGTCAGTAAATGAAGGCGGACAGACTCTAAAATCTAGCCTGGATCTTTACTGGTCACACATGCAGCAGAGACTAAATTTCTCATGGTGCGGCTAATATTTTACCATAATTATGCGAACAGTGTATACCAGGCCAGTCTGCGAAAACATGTATTGATATCAAATGGATATGGTTTTGGCAATACATTTATTTTGTTTCCTGTTTCATTGTGGTTTGTACAAGAGGATACATCTAAATGCGCACAGGGAAACTTTTGATCAGACTGTGCGCAGTCTGAACTGAATCTTAGCTGGGCGCATATGTCCGAAGGTACGTTTTCTGACGTTGCGGCCCAGAGTCAGATTTTATTTCTATCATAACATTAATAAAATGTACATTAGCATACACTTGTAAAAAGCGCAGGATTAAAATGAGATTTTGCCATCTAGTATATAGAAGAATAACAAATAAATCAAGGAATACGTCCTGTGGGAAAACCAGAATTATGTCATCATAATATGCGAAAATTGTATACGCCCTGACGTAACTGCGCATTCTGGTCTCTTCTTCCCAAGGGCTTTGTACAGTAGAACATTATAATGAGAACAGCGAGGTTCCTGGTTATTGACAACAGGTAGTCTTGATCGTATCTGTTAAATAATACTGGATTTCCTACAATGCACCGCGACAATGTAAGTAGCGTCACGCCGAAAGATATCTTCGGGCATGTAGTTAGGGAAACCAGACCACCCCGCAACGCCGCCCAGTCCGATCTGGGTATTTGCTGCCAGTCAGTATATTCTGTAGTATCAAGTTATTATGTATGCGGACAGCGAAGGCCCTGATCAGACTGCGCATCCGCGCAGTCTGATCAGGGTCTTCTCTGCCCGCATATACCCCTAAGGTACATGTTCGCATGACACGTCCGAAGTGATAATATTTTGATAAGAATTTATAAATCAAAGTTAGCGAATGTACAGCGAACAAATAGAATAACATTTTAAGGTAAACGAGAATATGTTAAATAAATTTAAACAAATAAATGATTTATTAATTGCCAAAGATTTCAACTTCTAAAAGGTCTCAGGTACGCAGAATAATTTGTTTAAGTGTTATGCAAAGCAATATTTTATGATGTTAGTATAATGTACTTGAATGAAAGGTGAAACACAGAAAAAATAGTCATGCTTAGATGTGTCTCTAAATTCAAATTAGACACAGACAAGAAAGTTTATGAAAAACCCACACCTATATAATCCATATTTACCTAAATAATCGGAAAGTTATACATGGGCGAACAAGGCAGTCCCAAATCAGGCACCACGGAAAACGGCGTCTGATCAGGGTCTACACTGTTTGTCGTCTGGTGCGTAATTTCGGACAAGCTCTAGGTAGTAAAATGTTTTTTCTTCTTCAAATTTTAGAACAAGTATGGTAAGTATAGCTTCAGGTAAGCGGGGTATCAGGAAATATTTTTCTTATTTCTCCACGAAAACATACGTAGTGGTACATATTAGAAGTGCCTCATCATTTCCTATTTCTCCATGAAAACATATATTGTGGGTACTCATTAGGAACGCCTCGAATTTTAGAAAAAGTATGGTAAGCATAGCATCAGATAAAACAGATATCAGGAAAATATTTTTCTTATTTCTCCACGAAAACATATGTAGTGGTACATAGAAGTGCCTCATCATTTCTTATTTCTCCATGAAAACATATATTGTGGTACTCATTAGAAGCGCCCCCTCGAGGCGCTTCTAATGAGTACCACAATATACGTTTTCGTGGAGAAATAAAATATCAACAATTTTTGGTCGAAAAAAAAGCGCCTTATTAGGAGCGATGGGTAAAGATTTCAGGTGTCCAACTATAAGGGTAAATAATGTAATATAATACTGTTATCTAGAACTAATACTGTCGAGGGTGTATCATCACGATGAAAGAATACATTATGCATTATGCATTACAACGGCAATGTTGTAACCATGTCGCACCAGGGGAAAAGGAGTCTTTCGGGCAGCACACACACACACACACACACACACACACACACACACACACACACGCACACACACACACACACACACATATATATATATATATATATATATATATATATATATATATATATATATATATATATATATATATATATATATATATATATATATATACCATGAGCATCATTCATCCATATCCTAGCCGCCCATAAAATGGACATTGGCAAACAGTGTACACCCAGATCTGACACTGCACAACGCGGCTTTTGATTTGGGTACATACTGTTTGCATTTTAGACAGGAATCGCTATAAAACATGGAAACAATAAAAAAAACTAAACCGACACTCCTTATATTGAAATGAAACATCAAAATAGTTAGGTAGAAGTGTTCACTCGGCACAGATGGGTTATAATAATGCAGTCGTTGGAATGTTATAACAAACATTTTAAATACACTGATATTTTTTATATAAAAAGTTAGACGCTTCCCCACCGCCTTCACCTGAAAACTTGCAATAAAAAATCATGTAAAATATTAACAGCAAGTGTTTTCTTAGAGGGTTTGTTAAGCTAACGATATTTTGAACAACTGGACTAATAATAGTTTTGAAACACCATAGCACAACTTCACTTCATGCCAGGAAAATCGTCATTGCTCCAGAAGAACATTTCTGCAGATACAGCTATTGAAACGCACACAAGTACGCACGCACGCACGCACGCACGCACGCACACACACACACACACACACACACACAACAACAACAACAACAACAACAATAACAACAACAACAAAACGAACAAACAACAAAACAGCAGCAGCAACAACAACAAAAACAACAAACAAAACAACAAAACAACAGTAGCAGCAGCAACAACAACAACAAAATGGCTGCCTTTGCTGGACATGCAAGCCAGGTATTGCCACTTGTCAAGCCATTTTATGTTCACCAGCAAGTAGTAAAATGGCCTGTTGAAATTTTAGGACAAGTATGGCAAGGCGTTAAGGTATCCCAATATTCAAGGTAAATATGTAAGCCTGTATAAACATTGTTGACCCAGATCAGACACCGTACCATGCGACAGCTGTTCACAGTCTATACTGTTTGCCACTTATCCAGCAGTTTTTGACGCATATTCGATGCTGTGTTGTTGATCTTATGTTATCTGATGTTATGAAAGACAATGATAACTATGCACATTTTAAACAGTATCGGTTAGGAGTCCTTTGCATCATTTTGTCGACCATTATACCACTGATGCATTCTATTGAGGTTAACATCAGGATTTGTCAACCCGAGAAAGTGATATTCACCGAGGCGAAGTCGAGGTGAACATTATTTTCGAGGGTTGACAAATCCTGATGTTAACCTCAACAGCATGCATTAATTGTTTTGTTATATGACCATTTTTAGCTGTCTGGCAGCAGTGACAAAAGTGATGTTGATCGGTCCTTGCCCTTAGCCAGGCTATTTGTAATAAACAGCAGCTAATTTTAGCAAACATCAGGATTGGTAAAAACCTGTTACAACCCGTTTCATCCAATCAGAGAAGGCCTAACCCAGCTTGCATTCTTTATAAATCTACATCGGGCCGTTATCGGCCCGTCAGCTACCCTGACAGGCCGATAACGGCCCGCTATTGATTTATAAAGAATGCGTACTGGGAAGTCCGTTGTATCCACAAAAAGTACGCGTTTGTCCGTTGCACACCCTCGATGTTACCCCTATTTAAGACCATGGACTTTAAAATCAACTTTGACTTGGTTAATATCTTTTTTTCTTTGGCTTTAAACCAAGTATGCTTCTGTATATACGGAGTACATCACAAAGAGAATCGGTGATACAGGGTCCGACAAATGATCAGTTATTTTCGGCAACACGATTTTCCTCGTAGTGTAGTTTTTTTGGCCATGACGAGATACTGCTAAAGATATTAATTATGCCGAAATTTATAGCTTAGTATGCTTTATTTCTCCTCAATTCATCAACATACATTTCCACATACTAACAATTAAAATGATGAAACTTGTCTTCTTACCTGCATTCCTATTTTTCTCGCGACGTGTAATGTTGCATATATGCTCTGGAGTTTGGGAATTCGGTTGCATAGGGTGTTAAAATTTTGTAATTTATATTCCAAGCATTGAGCTGTAATATTGGTATTTAGAAAATGATTTAGTTGAATGTATCATTGTACGGTTTATCATTGGTATATTCAATATGACGGTCACGCCGTCAGTTTATGATGACTGGTCAAGTGCTGCAGTTAGACATGAACTACCCTGTGGAAACCGTTTCAAATCTTTCCAAATCATTGTAAATATTCTAAAATTAAGTCGTAATCACATTCGCCTTTGATCTCCAAGCATACTGTCTACAGTGTTAGGAGTTACATAAACTAAAAGCTATTGTGGAACATATTGCTGAACTTGCAGAAGAGGACAGATAAAATGTGGTCAGTCAACGCACTTACGTTGGCTCTCTCAGGTCATTAAAGATATAATGTCCTTTTACTTTGCCAAAGTACTGCTTCAGGCATATGAGATTAAATGGCTTCAAGAAGGGATAGGTCTAGCAAAAAGTTAGTATGGGCCCTTGAAATTGGCCGTGCCAATGTCCCATTCAAAAACATGTAAAATTTAGAATTTTGATGGGTCTTTTCAAATTTTCGTGGGCCCTCTGAAAATTTTGATGGGCCGAAGATTCCTTAATGCTCACCTTAGATCAAAATAAACACTGGATTTGGATAGCTTGTATAGGGACCCCAGCCAAAAACTAATTTAATTTAAGTATAACAATAACGATTTTCACATAAAATGGATCGGGCCCATCCCAGAAATATAAGTTATATGAATATGGTTTTTAAATAATTGTTTCAATAATGCGAGCACGATCGATGCGTATACATACGCTGTAGTGATATGTCCTCTGTTCGGGTCAGATATGATTTAATGAGATGATAAAAGTCTGATTATTAAAACTACCCAAATATTTCTATTCCAAAATCATCTCACTGATAAAGCTGACCTGGCATTTCTATCCAATAAACGTGATCAAACGAGGTTTGGAATGATTAATAAGCAAAACTTGTTTCACTTACAAGAAAAGAAAAGGCAATACACAACAACAACATTAGCTCCATCGAATTCAGTTTTACTTTCAAAATTTAGCGGCGCCATGCGCCTGTGCATTGGAAAATATGCAGACAGCAAAAATCCTAGGTCAACTTGCACAGTCTGATCGGGACCGTCCTTGTCCGCTTTAGTTCATATCTAGTGGTTTAGCTTTATCAACTCTCTGGGCAAATTCAGCAGTTGACAAACTCCAAGGAAATAGGCTTTTTGCAATGAAACCGAGGCTTCGATTTTAGTGCTTATATTGTGTTTGTTGTTTCCACAAGCAATATTTATAGATTCTATTTGACTTCACTGCAGCTGGTGTTAAGTGCCGAGTGGCGGTTGTAAAAAAATCCCCCCATACTTCATTTTTTTTTAAATTTTTATTTTGCTTGGTATCATTAGGCAAATTCTTACATCTTGGAAAATCAAAATCCGCTTAACCCATTTATGCCTAGCGTCCCATAAAAGAGACATTGGCAAACGGTGTAGACCCTGATCAGACGCCGCAGAAAGCGGCGTCTGATCAGGATCTACACTGTTTGCATTAAATACAGGAATTTCTATAAAACATGGTAATGATAAAAACTAACCAGACACCCCTTCTATTGGAAATGGACCGGTTCAAAGGGTTATGATAGAAGAAGCCACTCGGCATAAATGGGTTAAGCTGGTGCTAGGTGGGGGTGCTAGGTGGTGTGTATGTGTGTGTGTGTGTGTGGGGGGGGGGGGGGGGGGGGTATCCAGCCCTGCAATCTATGATGCTGACATATGAAGAGTCTGATTGAAACAGAGACTCCGATTTTCGATTTCTTTATTGGTTTGTTGTTTCCAAGGGCAACCTTTATTGGCTTTATTTGACATGTCTCGCAAATTTCTCCTCAAAAGACAATTTGCATGAAATGTCAAATCCTATTTTCAGGGAAAATTACCTCAAAATGCCTGCTGATTCCCCCCCCCCCCCAGCTTTCTGTGTGTGTTAATTACGATGTTTCTGCGTTTTAATGGATAAAACTCAAAATCAATGCATTTGACTTACTTTGATATATTTCGGAAATTATTCATTCCTCCTAAGCAATGACAGAATAAATAAATTATTTTCAGACAGACGTCGAAGTGACTGTAGTAGTACTAGTGGTAAAGTGGGCATTATACGACAAAGTTTAATACTGTCAAATCCCGTTTATAATCTAGTTTGAACTCCTGCCCAAATCCTGTTTGTGCTTCTGCCCATCAAATCCCGTTTGTATTCCTGCCCGTATCAGCTATCTTTAATTCGCTGAAGTAGATTCTGGGCAAGATTGACCTCAATCACCATCTGAAATGTCAGTATATGTTTGATTTAACCATTGCCGCCATGTATTTCAGTCACGAGTAACATTGTCTATTTTAATACAAGGTGATATTCGAGAGAAACTTAAACCCCCCAAAATTTTGTCTGTTATTCCGAATAGTAAAAAACAACAACAGAAAACAATAACAAAACAACAACAACAACAACAACACAACAACAACAACAACTGAAGTGCTTTTAAAACTATTCAATAGCCAAAAAGATTTTTTTTAAACGACTATAGTTTACCATATATGAAATAAAATCGACCCAATGCCACCACGTGACCAACGTGTACATCCGCTGTCTGCTCGCCAGTACAATCTGTGGCGTGCCCTTTGAAGGTTTTGCAAATAAACAATGTAGAACTTGATCAGACTGTGCGCATGGACAGGCTGTCAGGGAAAACTTTAGTCTCTGCTATGACTCTTCTACATTAACTCTTTGGACTGGTTCATTTCAATATAAATAGTAACTGGTTAGTCTTTATTGTTACCATGTTTTTACCAATTCCTATCCTAAATACAAACAGTGTAGACCCAGATCAGACGCCGCGTTCTGCGGCGCCTGATCTGGGTGTACACTGTTTGCCAATGTCCATTTTTTGGGATGCTAGGCTATGGGGGTGAATGATGCTTTAATCAATTAGACCATGGATTTTTTTTTTTTTTTAATGGACATTAGGCATAAATGCATACATGTTTTAAACGTTGAACACGAACGTTTGACTGTAAACCTGTTTGTGTGTCTGAAGTTCTGGATGAGTGGGAACGAGCGACGCTCATAGCCAGATGCCGCGTTTCACCCTCGGTCTGCACAATTTGCTGAAGCCTATCATTCCGAATAGTTATGCGTTAATACAGTAGAATGTATTCCTGTCTTGCAGGTTATTGCCAGTTACACAGAGCTATTGTGGATGATTGATTTAGATAATCTACCGGATGATTACGAACCACCCTCTGTTTATTCCATGCTGGTGAGATACCATTTCCTAGTCCTTTAGTATGCCTTAACCATCTTTCAGTAAGTTTGGGATGATGGTAAAGCGATAAAAGGATAATCCTCTAGCCGCCTCTTCCCACCACTGAAGGAATAATATGATAAACTTTGAGGTTTGTGTAAGGAGGTATTGTGTTCCGTAACGATGCTATATGCTCCCAGTTCGAAAACCTACCAAGAAAAATCTATATACACTTTCAACACTCACAAAATTTTGGAACATTCTTGACAGATTAGTCTCATATGAACGGGTCATATGTGAAATAACATAAAATGTTCTAGAAAGAAATTCAACATGTCTCATTCACAAACTGGACTATTCTTCTTACTTTTGCGGAGAATTACGACAAATGGCTACACCTCCAAAGGCAAATGTCTGCCTCCATTCTCAATGCGGGCTAAATAAGTCCCCATTTTCGAAAGGTCACGAATACAAGAGAGGCGATTTCAGGTCTGCAACACGTTTCTCTTTTCCCCCTAAAAGGGCGTGTTTCAATATAATCTAACAAACACATTTAATACTTATTCGCACGTGTGAACATTAACATTTAGGTGAACCTGTCAGAAAGGGTACTGGTTATAACAAATCTTCCAAGCAATGATATAATTGTTTTAGGTATTGTTATTGTATTTTCCAGCTATATGAGTTGTATTATCACCTTGGTGTTGCCTATCAACAGAAAAGAGATCATCATAAGGCGATAGAGCAATTTACAAACGCTATCGAGGCTGTCTCAATAGCTAAGGTAAGAAAGTTTTAAAGCGCGTCAAAGAACTTAAGGTAAATATGACATGTGCTTGTTAACACGTTTTAACTGGATAAACTCCCAAAACTATGTATTGAAAGAGTCCAATTTCGATTTTAGGTATGTTAGACTATGTGATTTAGATATTACTATAGAAAAATGGCTAAAGTATTCGCAAACAGTGGAGACCCAGATCAGATGCCACAGAATGCGGCATATGATCTGAGTCTGCACTGTTTGCCAGTAACCCCTTTGGGGGTCTGTAGACTAAAATGGGTTAACTCTATGAAGATTAACGATCAAAAACAAGAGATTACTTCACAACATCAGAAATGGACTACAAATATACATTTTTCTACTTTAGCGCCAAGCTTGAAAGAAATATCATGAGAAAATGTCACAGAATAAGTAAAAAATGAAATGAACAGTATCATCATGTTGCTGAATGCGTCGCAATGGAAGAAAATGCACCTTATGGCATATGCGTCCTCCAGTGAAGACTCACATCAGCCTGCGTATCCGCACAGTCTGATTAGAGTCCTCGCTTTCTGCTAAAGCAGCGTCAGATCATCAGCTATACACATTGTGCTTAGTGAAGACTGATCAGACTACGCGGATTAGTCATCGCTGGATGCACATGTCCGAAGGTTCATTTTCTCACGTTGCGATTCGAATAAGTATTGTAGGAAAGGCAATATAGAAAGAAAATATATCTATCAGGATAGAACGTTCCTAGCCTAAAATTTTGATACAGGTTTGATCAAAATCGACTAGCAAATAAGAA
The DNA here is from genome assembly GCA_964016985.1 of Anodontia alba. Classification (NCBI taxonomy): domain Eukaryota; kingdom Metazoa; phylum Mollusca; class Bivalvia; order Lucinida; family Lucinidae; genus Anodontia; species Anodontia alba. The sequence goes on from OZ024828.1 coordinate 97,400,342, forward strand.
AGTTATTTGAGTTTAAATATTTAAAAACCAACTGTCATGCCTGCCGCCATTTTTAGGCTTTGTGACGTCACACAGCCCTAATTAAATATGCATAATTAAAATAACAGCATATAAATGAATATTTTGTCTTAACGTTTCTGAACATGTTCTCCTAAAGTGGTAAGCAACTTATTTTTCTAAAAACAAATGCTTTGGTTACAAAGATAATGCAAAAATTAATAGTTACATTCTTGAAATCTAATTAGATATTCAAAATGGCGGCGTCAATGTCGACCATGTTACATTCTTCGAACAATAATAACTTTGTTATTTCTTGACCGATTTTGATCAAACATGTATCAATTTTTATGGTTTGTTAAGTTCTTGGTTTAGAAACGTATTTCAAATTAGGGTTGCGTTCCCATTTAATGGTGCAATAGCAGCAACATACGTAGACGAACGTAAAATGTGTGTTGTCGTTCTATAAAAATGGTGCTGTGTTACCCTAATGTGGCGGAATATGCAAACTGTGTGGTACTACCACCCTGTGGATGGTCTTGATTGTTTATGTTCTCTATAGATTTTTTTTTTGCACACATGAGCTTTTCATAATACCTAAATATGAAATGGGCACTTTTTTTGTTCGGTTTCATTTACTCTGCTTTTGACATTTTTCAGAAAGTCGTTTTTTTCGTGTTTTTTTTTATTGTTTGCCAGAAAAAGGAAAATTGCAAGTATTTGTCATGGTTCCATGCACTACCTTATGTCGTAACTACTTTTGCACCAAAAATTTTATTATATTCAGTGCTTGTTTCGAAAAGGTCCATTTTTCCCATAGTAGAATGGCTGCAAATCAGGCAAAAAATCGATATGTTCGGTAGTTTGGATGCAGGTTTTTAACAAGTTTTGGTTGTTCACAGTTTCTGAAATTTTCATAATATTGATATCGAACACCAATAATTTAAAATCTATGAAGAAAAGCAAAAAAATATTTTCTAATAAAAATCCAACAATCTGGTTTACTGTTGAAATTGCATAGGTCAGATCCAGTTTTGGCCGTAAAATTATTTTACTATTATATTTGAAATTGAAAAACAGATACAGAAAAAAGTAATATATTTCCTGAGAAGATATTGTCATTAACAAATCATTTTTTTTCCATTTAGAATAAAACGCCAAGTATATGGAACTTGAAGGTAAGATACGAACGTAAATTACAGTACATTCTATAGTGTTAAAGAGAGACAAAACAGTTTCCAAATATCTTTCATCTTTATCTTTGTTACAGAATGGTTGTTTAGCAGGCTGCTTGACGAATTCGTGTCTAATGACGCCTATATATACTAGGAGAGCATTTGCCTACGCATGTCTAGGTATGACCATAACCATTTCACCTCTAATTGTTTTAAAAAGGACTCTGCCAGCTTTGAATATAGATATCATAAATATGTCCACTATTGCAAATAGGGATTTAACCCTTAAAAAGCCAAGAAAACCTGCATCTGAAAATGTCGTCTGTTTATGTCGTCTGCTGAATACTCTTGCAAACTTTTCAAACCTATTTTTGCATACAGGCAAACAGCGTGGACTCTAATCAGACTGCTGCTAGAGGAGCAGTCTTATCTGGGTCCACACTGTTTGCAAAAATGTTTTAAAATCACAAGCAGATGACAGAGCAGACGACAATTGTTGTGATTAGCAGTTTAAGGGTTAATCGAAAATTGCAAACAGGAAGGAAAAAAAGGAAAAGTATATATAAGGGAAGATACCCCGAAAATGCCACAATCACGAAGCGCAGCTTTCCAGAGGCACCGAAAGAAAGAGAGATGAGGAATAACGACAAAACAAACGCCATATATGAAACCACCGACGCACAAACAAAGAAGAACTGCCTTGGAACAGTCAGTAGGAAAACTACTTGGTGTCTTAAACCAGTTTTACTCGCGCGAAACCTCACCCTTAATTCTTTCGGTGCCAAATTTCAGACAACATTTGTCGTCTGCTTTTCTTTTTAAACAAACTATCGTTTGAAAAAAAGTTTATACGTAAAGTTGAATGATTGAATGTCAAACAGCATAAATCCAGATGAGACGGCTTATGAGCCGTCTCATCTGGATCTATGCTGTTTGCAAAATCCTATTATTATCGCCTGTGGCAGTGAAAGAGTTTATTCTGCAGCTCCAATTTACAAATTGAAATATATGTTCGATCCGCGTAGGGATTCTCTGCCTCATCTGTGAAACATCACAGTGAAACATGTATAATCAAAATCACTCTGATGAAACAAAGTAAAAGGCTTAATGACGATCTAAAGTCAGAACACAATCAAACCACACATGACCAGGTGGGCCCGACCAAAGACATTGACAGTTAGGCGCCGACCATTTCGTCGTGCAATTAAAGAGGGAAACAAAAAGACTATCAACCTTAATTAGGTTAACAGCCATGCATGCAGTTTACCGCAGTATATCCATGCAGTAACATATCATGTTGTAGTGAGTGACAAAAATCATTTTAAATTATTCCGAAAAATCAGTTTTGCCAACATTTTTATTCTGAATTTAAAGGACGGTCTGTCCTGTTCTTGCAGAAATGTTTTCAAACGTATGTTCTGTGTGGATATTAACTCAGAATGACGGCGATAAAACTTAGAAAATGTTTTACCTTGTTTATGATAACGGTACCGATTACTAAAGTCACTGACTTAACTGCATCCTCTAGGAAGTCACAAAAGTTGTCTCCCTTGTAAAATGGCGGGAAATTTACCAAATGCATTCACTGCCCCTAATGTTGACATATGAACGAATTATACATTTCTCAGACTTACATGGGAAGTGTCGGTCTACCCATGGTGTAATGACATTCGTAGTGTGTAATAGGTATCTCGAAGTGCAATAAAATATGAATAAACAGTAGAGATTTGGGCAAAATATTCACATGTACACTCAGACATACAGAAATGCAAAACATTTTAAATAAAGCCTACTTATTTCTTGAGATGTTTAAGAAAAATGTGTTTTTTGAGATGTAATTCCTACTAACAGCTCGATCTGTGTCTGAACCGTATCGAGCTGTGTCTATGCCGCACCTTGATACACTTTCAGGGGAGGAAACTTTGTCAAAATTGTTTTGCCTGTATTCTAAAAGGAGTCTACTCTTTTAGTGTAGACCTGCTTTTAGAAGAGGCTCGGTGGATAGGAAGGCAAATAGGAAGCTCAAAAGTTATCTTCCTTGTAAAATGGCAGACAAACTTCCGAGGTTATCCAGTCACCTTAGTTGTAGATTCTGCAAGATCCAGGGATTGCTAAAAGGCTTCCAATCCCATTGCTTTAACCCTTGTCATGCTGAATAAATTAAGATGTAACGCCCATTTTTAATTTTCAGCCAATGAGATTACTTGATCCTGATTGTTGATATAAATTCACATACTTAATAGCAAACAGTGCAGATCCAGATCAGTTGGCTTCTTTAGAAGCCAACTAATCTGGATCTACGCTGTTTGCAAAGGCATGGTTTATCCGGGTTCAGCAGGACTGGGGTTAACATCTACCACTCTATGGGGCAATTCAGCAGACAACAAAACAATGATATTTTGCTGCTTTTTCCCAGAAAATAGGTTTTCACATTTCATGTAATTTGCCTCCAAAATCTGCATGAAACGTGAAACGTGAATTCCCTTTGTCTGGGAAAAATAAGGAAAATACTTCAAAATGTCGCCTGCTCAATTTTTACCGAGCATGGTAAACGTTAAAATGCAACGAACTGATCACAACATGAGAAACTGTACCTTTGGACATATGCGCCTAGCGCCTGGGCATCCACGCAATCTTATCAGAGTCTTCGCTGTCCGTCTTAAGAATACTTGGATCCTTGGGTAGTCACTGATCAGATGATCGGACAGCGAAGGTATGAGTTCACGGGGCGTACATGTCCAAAAAGTCCATTTTTGACTGAAATACGTGTTTTCTTAATCTTTACCACTCTTATGGGCAAATTCAGCAGATGACAACATGATGATATTTTTCTTATTTTTCCTGGAAAAACTGGATTAGACAATTAATGCAAATTGTCTCCATCTGAGACAATTTGAATGAAATGTCAAAATTCGTTTTCTGGGAAAGAATAGAAAATATTTCTATACTTCGTCTGCTGAAAAATTATCCAGAGTGCTAAGCGTCAAGATACAAGTTTGCTTGACGAGGGCAAGATTTGCATTTCAGGTGCCTACAAGCTGTCACTGAAGGATGCCGAGACAGCAGTTGTTCTGGACAGCAAAAATCCGGTAATTAATACAAGGTGGGCATGCAACGTTGAGACAACTTCACATCAACGTCAATGCAACCATCGACGTTGATGCGACGTTCTATTAGCGCTGTGTGTCCGCTGGGTAGCAAATCGTCTATTGCTAATTTCATAATTGGTTAGACAGGTTGACAAATTGTTTATTTGTAGGGGAATTGATACATTCTCAAGGAAGACTACTGTCAAATAGTTAATGCTCCCTTCTGAAAAGGGATTTACTCTATAAGGAGAGAATTGGCTCCCAGAGGGAACCAATCTCTCTCTTTATAAACCCCTTTTCAGAAGGGAATAGGACTGCAGTAAAGCAAACAGGAAGTCACAAAAGTTGTTATCCTTGTTTGGAAAATCTACCTGGTGTATCCAGTCCCATTGATACAAACAAACCTACAAGGCCACAGTCACAGCCCTTCCAAAGAACTGGACTGAAAAAAAAAAAAAAAAAAAAAAAAAAAAAAGAAACAAGAAAACGGAAAGGATGTTGAGGTAGAAAGCGACAACACACAGCAACGGAACAAATGAAAGAAGAGTGCGTCAACAGGAAGACGGCCTACCTTGAGTTTTGGGGACGAGAGGGCGTGGGAGGGACTTAAACACGTTTACAAATCCACTCCGATGCTGCTATTTAAGTGGAAATAACCACAGGCGCTTGATCCGTTTGCCCGAAAACTTGTGGAATGTGTAAAATGTCAAAATATGAGATAAAAGAAATTTTTATTTTTAGATTTTTTTTCAAATTGGTAAAGATAGCTAGCTGGATATTTATACCGGAAAAAAAATCTTTTACTCATATTTTGACTTTTTACACATCCACAAGTTTTCGGGCAAATCAACGGGCCTAGCGCCTGTGGAAACAACACAGACATAGAAATATGACAACTGAGCCGCAACGTGAAACAATGTACCTATAACATGTGAGACCAGCGAACTCTCAGATCGGAATTTATATGCGGGCAGTCTGATCAGAATCTTCGCCGTCTCCTGAAGAAGCCTTGCATTCCTGATTATTCACAGAGCAACCAGCGAAGACCCTGATCAGCCAGTGCGGACGAGCTGGGAGATCGTAGACCGCAGGGAGCATCTATGATATGGTACATTTTCTCAGGTTGCGGCCTATTATACACAGGCAGTTTTTGTTTGTGTTGAGGTTTTACGGCCCAGTCAACCCAATGGGGTCATGTCGAGCTCGGTCAGTTTACCTAACCACACGTTTACTGGGCAGGCTCAGTCCTCTAAGCGGTTAACCAGTATTGTGCACATATTTTCGGCAGAAACTGACAACTGCCCTTCTTGAATCAGCGGAAGGGAGAGAATGACCGTAGAAAATATTTCATGATCAATCTCCACGAAAGAATGTTGCCGACCTCGGCGTTGGTTGAACCCGCGACCTGGTCTCCAGTCGGACGGCGCATCCACCCGAGCCACCGAGGCCGGCTTAGGAAAACAGTTAGGAAAATATTTAAATCGTTTGAAAATCAACAAGCGAACTTCAGATGCGCAGAGAATAGCACTTTTCAAACCTAGAGCTCCTGACTTCGGATCACGAGGTGTCGGGTTCGAATCCCGCAGGAGGCAGAGTTCAACTAATGACTTCATTGCACAGAGCCTTCCATTATAATCCTACATTGTCTCGAATGACAAATGATGTTGAAAGAGACGTAAATATCAAAATCATCATCCAAACCTAGAATGTGATGGTGTGCAATTGGGTATGCAATGTTAGCATTAGTCCTATGACAGGTTTTGTCATATGTGTTATGTATTTCATTCTTTTACGTGTTCGTTTTTGTTTCGAAAGAAAAACCTTTATGTGATAAAAAAAAAAAAAAAAAAAAAACAAAAAAAAACGTCGCCTTGTAACAATCATAAATTTCTCAAAATTTGAGTTTGTAATGGATTCAAGTATGTTTGAAATAAATTTCACAAAATTTGTGTTTGTAATGGATTCAAATATGTTTGAAAAAAAAATTGGTCTGGTTTTCCGCTTAACGATTATCAACAACCAACCGCTTTAAATTTGCGTACATGATGGTAAACGGAGAGTCCGTGCAAATCGTTACTTTTTAAATGTACACAATCTGAATCTTAAAACGACGTTTCTTTTTGGGTCAGTATAGATTTCATTTGACAACTCTTTACGAAAACACGCCTATTCAAATATATAGAAACTTCCACCTCCAAAAATTGAAAATCTTCAAATAAAAACTCTGATATTTTTCATATTTCTGCTCAAAACATAGATTGTGGGTACTCGTTAATAATGCATACCCCTGTAGACTCCAGTTTTGCTATATAATAGTGGAGTTTAAGGGGGTCAAAACTGTATAGGTATGTTTTCGTGATGTGTGGCTGTTGTTAAGTGCCGTATGACGGCCGTAACAAGTCTCCCCGTACATCATAGTGTAATTTTAGTTTTTTTTTTATTATTTTCCTTGAGGTCATAGAGACCATTCTGTTATCTTAGAAAACCGAGACTCCAAGTTTTGTTCTTTTATGTGTTCTTTGTTTCCACGGTCAAACTTTACAGATGTTTTCATTATTCCAGGACGTTTACTGTATTCGAGCATTAGTCAGAAGTACATTCGATGATGAGCTTGTGGTATGTATATTCTTAATTAAGGGGAACAGATACCCTTTCAAGGGAAGCAACTCTTAAAATTGTTTCGCCTCCCGTCTGAAAAGGGATCTACCATAAAAGGAAAGAATTGGCTCCCTTTATGAACAAACTATTTCCTTTTATAGTAGATCTCTTTACAGAAGGGGATTGATGACCAGGAAAGCAAACAGGGTCAGAAGATTTCACTCCCTTGTAAAAATGATGCAAAACTTACCAAGCATATCCAGTTTCTTGACATAATTATGATGCTTTCATAAATGTCTGTATTTGCAAGGTTATTCTTTCTCATGTTGCTCCCTTCTTTAAGTCGCATTTCATCAGTTAATGTAAAATACAAGTGTTAGTAAAGCGACATTTTAAAATGAGTCAGTGCGTGACAAAACCTACAAAATGGTATGTGTGCCCAGCGAAGACTCAGATCAGCCCGGACATCCGCTCAGTCTGATCAGAGTCTTTGCTGTCCGCATGAAGAAAGCTCCTTACCTAGCCACTGAACGCACAGCGAAGACTATGATCAGACTGGGCGGATGCCCAGGCTGATCTGAGTCTTCGCTGCTATGTTGTCATGCGCTGGCTTAAACAATATTTTTTTCCTATTCGTCCCTCAAAATAAGCCTTTCTGTTCCAAATGAATCCATTAGCATGATATTCAAAGTCACTGTTTACCAGAAAAAAAAATGTTGTCTTCTGGTTCTTTGTGGTCAGCGTAAAAGGTCAAATCGACACTTGAAGCTATGGATACGCCAGTTCAAACATAGGCGAACAGCGCAGATACAGACTTGGTTATGTTACCTTGGCGCGGGGGTTGGGGCGGCCAGGAATATAGCTAGACATCATGCAGTTTTTATCTAAAAAAATCGGACGCCTAAGCTGCTTACAGTACTTGTGTAATACGAATAGGAGTTACGCTAGAACTGGTGCTGATGCGGGGAGTGGGAGGGGACGAGTCGGCGTATGCAGCTCTGCAAACCACAATATGAAGAATCTCAGTGAAACAGAAGCTACAATTTCAGTGTTTAATGTGTTCTTGGTTTCTAAAGGCAATCTTTAGAGATTTAATTTGCGTGAAATATAATCCATTTTACCATTTTTGATGCGCCTAAAACCTGGATGAGTGACAAACAGTGTAGTCCTGATCAGACGCCGCAGGATGCGGCGTCTGATCAGGGTCTACACTGTTTGATCAGGCTTGCTTGTCCAAATACTAATTATAAAGGCAGTATTGGGTCTTTAACAAAAAATTTTGTTGTTTTTGCTTCCAGGGTTTGAAGGATTTAGACATAGCGCTGAAATTGAATCCCAGTCATTTGTGTTCAACAGTGTTGAAAGCCTCTTTTACCAAACCTTTGGTAAGTGCTATTTCTGTGAGAGCTGAAAAGAGAGACGATGTGTGTACCTTTTATGAATTCGAGTTGGAGTTTTACGGCCTATTCAATATTGTTGGGGTCGTTTCGAGCCGGCTTTTTCCTCTAAGCGTTTAATCAGTGCTTGTGCTCATACTGTCACAGGTAGCTTATAACAGCCCCTCTTGAATAAGTGGAAGTGGGGGTGGGGTGGGGCGGGGAAAGGATGAGAATGACCGTAGAAATGATTTTATGATCAGCCTCCACGAAAATTGTGTGGCCGAGCACCTGGCTCCTCAGTCAGGCGCAGTCAGATTGCGCTATGGAGCAATACATTTTGAGAAGCATTGTATCTGCCTTTAAAGGAGATAGTTTGTTCTGTTGCATTCCTGCAGCTGTCTGTATCAGCGATGGAGATTACAGCCCACTGTGCTTAGTGTTACAGAATATGAAAGGTGTAACCCAGTCCTCTTCTTTCGCTGGCTTTTACCTTCTTCAGACACCGGGTACCCATTCACAGTTAGGTGAACAGAGAGAGGTTTCCATTCGATGGTTTGAGCTGGTCTCGAACCCGCAACCTTCAGTGCCTCAGTCAAACGTTTCAACCACTCGGCTACGGAATGTATGTTTGTATGGTAGCCTAGACAATTAGTTTGTCTGCTCCTTTGGTATCACTGTTGCATTTCTGGTCAATTTGAGTAGTTATTAAAGCCAGTACGTGAGAGAGGAGTGAATAGCTTGTATATTTTATGTTTGTTCATAAAGAGACAACAGTTTTCAGTTTATATGTTCATTGCTTCCAAAGCAATTATCCCCGGGCACTGCTTCTATGTGACTCAGTTGCCTGGTAGCGTTAAAAATCTAGATACATACATAGCAATTATTCTTTACTTAAAAGGTAGTGATGTTCTTTGAAGGGAGACAACTCTGTCTAGATTTTGCTCTCGTCTGAAAAAGCGCATTCAAGAAAGAAAATAATTTGCACCCCTTTGGGAGCAAATTCTTTTTTTTTTTAAGTCAAACCCTTTTCAGAAGGGACTTGGTACGCAGGAAGGCTAACAGGAAGTCACAGAAATTGTCTACCTTTTTCTGTCTTTACTACAGTCGACTGTCTTTCTCTCCAAGTCCAAAGGAATCTCTGCAATACTTCGAGATATCCGTACCTCGACATATCAGATTTGCAGAATCGAAGTAAAAATAAATCGAACAATCACATTTTACAAATGGATATGTAGTTTGACTCTTGAAGTTAGATATATATTGAAAATATTGCGGAAAAGGGAGCAATTTCTCCTCTTTGCCACAATATTTTATTAACTGTTGTTAAATTTTCATGATAAAACTCGGACCAGATTTTTATACAATGGTAGCTACAACATATATTTTGTCGACAAATAAGACATACATTTTAACTAAAGCTATTTAATTTAAGCCATCGTATTTCCACCACATAATATAAGAAATGAGAAAAAAATTTAGTTATTAATCACATTAAGGTGGGTTGGTGCAGTGCAAAAGCTTGCTAGAGATACAAAATTGAAAAGCTGATTAAAAAGCTGCAAACTTCCGAAAAGCCCCTTAATAATGTAAACCCACATATCCCACTATATTTTGGAAACATTACATAGACTTGAAAACGTAATAGAAGGTCAGTCGACTCTCGTTATTTCGACTTCGCTTGTTTCGAATAACCGTTTATCTCGAAGTGAAAAATCTGGTCTCTGTTTAAACATGAAAATCTAACTACACAAGGTAATAAAATATTGTGGAAAAGAGGAGAAATTGCTCCTATTTTTAATAGATCTCTAACTTCAGGAGTCAAATTACATAATCATTTGTGAAATGTGGTTGTTCGATTTATTTCTCATCAATTCTACGAATCTGATATGTCGAGGAACAGATATCTCAAAGTATATCAGAGAGTTCCTCTCTTCGAGATAACGAAAGTCTACTGTAAATATTTTTTTTATGTTGCGGCTCACTTTAGCTTTTTCATCAACCTTTTTCTTCTCTCTCTGGGCAGCCGGACATTGTGTTGTCGGGTAGACGCGAACCTAACGCAGCTCAGATAGACGTGTACATGTGCGCTGCCTGATTTGGTCCCATATTCTCTGCTTATTGGACCATTCGATATCGCCGATTGTATGAATGAACAGTGGGGACCTCTGTTATACGGCAAAGAATACCCAGGCTGACCGTGCCCTATGATGTTCGACTGTATTACTCAGCCCTCTTTCGAACGACGCAGCCTAGATCCTATCACATCATTAGACTCCATATTCCACCCGTATTCACATATATAATCTCTTCTATAGTTTACCCCTATTGTAAGTGACATGAGTTAGAAGTAAAAGTAGTTTTTATTGTATTTTTATTGTATTGAGAATATAGTTATATCGTTTTTTATCATTAAAAGGTAAATGACGAATCAAAACAGCATGGGTTTTATAGAAAGGTAGCATGTGTGATTATAATTATACCTTATCCTGCTGAACCCGGAAATATCCTGCCTTTACAAACAATGTAGATCCAGATCAACTGATTTGAATCTGTACTGTTTGTCATTTAGTAAGTGAATATGTATCAACAAATGGAATGAAGTAATCTGATTGGCTGACAATTAGAAATGGGCGTTGAATCTTAATTTATTCAGCATGACAAGGGTTAACAAATATGTTCCATGTTCAAAGAATTCTGTGTCAATCACTTTCACAGATGTAGTTCACATGTTGTGCCGATACTTTCAGTGTCACAATTTTCACAAATATCAAGTCTTACATTTGACATGTAATATTACATTTTATGCTCCTTTAAATGGTTAGTATACTGGACCGGTAGAATCAAATCCGAAAGACGAATGTTCGGAAGAGGTAACACGATGATCCGTAGCATATGTACTTGTACAAAAAATATTGTTGGTGATTTCTGTCAGATGTGGTGTGCAGGGACATTAGATTAGAGTCAGCGCTTGAGAAAGTCCACATAATACCTAGTGAGCCGGGACACAGCATTTCCTTGTTATTGCTTGTACGCCCACCGAAGACTCAGCTCAGTCTGCACATCCGCTTAGTCTGATCAGAGTCTTCATAGGGCACTCTGTAGTGTAGCCAGGGATCAACAGTCTTCAGGCGGACAGTGAAAACTCAGATCAGACAGCGGACGCGCTGGCTGATCTGAGTCTTCGCTGGGCGCACATGTAATGGTGTAGAAAATACTGTACCCCGGCTCAAAACTTTGGCGGTATAGACAAGCCTGCGAATCGCCCAGACGAAGACCTTTGGTCTGGGATTTTGTGGGGAACTGCGACATTCCTGACAAGCCCTGCACGGATACACAGGCTGTTCTGTACTTTCTATGTTCTACCTAGATAACAAGTGGACGTTCATGTGAGCTGGCTAATGACAGATACAGCTATACTTTGTTCTAAGACCGGTGGTGAACTAAGAACTCTTATATGCTACTTCCCCTTTCCACTTCTTACTTCCCATTTCCAACTTTTACTTCCTTCCGTTTTTCAACTTCTATTTAACATTTCTTATTTCTTTATTGCCGATATTCTAAATGTGGTCAAATAAGTGTGCAATTGTCTTATAGCTTAGCATGTTGGCACCGATATAAGCAAACGACATTTGGATCTTTTCCTAAATACTTGTATGCAAATTAAATTATCTCCTAAAGCACAGAGCCACTGACATAGAAAAAGCGCGTTTCTCTTTAGCATATGGGCCGCGTCAAGCGAAAAAGTGCCTTAGAGCATGGGCAAAATGTGCGGATTCGCATCACCCTGCACATGCGCAATGGCTCATCCGGGCATTGGCTCTCCGTTGAAACATTCTATAGCATCCAGTAATTCTGTTTGGGGACAGAGAAGGCCCAGATCAGCCTGCGCGGATGTGCAGGCTGATCTGGGTCTTCGCTGTCCGCATATGATCGCAGACACGTTTTCGCATAGCGGGACCCATATCTATTGACAACAATTACTATGCTTTCGACATCTTTCAGAAAGTCGTCTTTTTTTGCTTGCGCTTTACACAAAAGAAGTAACTTTTGTCATGATTTAATGCAAAACTATTTGTCGTAACTACCTATGCACAATTTTTTTTTATTCTAGTCATTGCTTTTTAAAAAAATCAAAAACAAACAAATCACTTTTCCCATAGTAAAATTGCATGCAAATTATGCAGAAATCTGTAGGGTAGGTAACTTTGAGGCAGATTTTCAACAAGTTTCGCTTGCTCAAATTTTCTGAATTTTCACAGTATTGTTGTGAAACATCAATAATTCAAGTTCAGCAAAGAAAAGTAAAAAATGTTTCTTATACAAAAATTCCAAAACACCACTTTACTATAGAAATTGCATAGGTCAAACCGGTTCTGGTCGTAAATTTAATTTAAGGGTACACATTTGAGAACAAAACACAGAAACAGTAAAGACAAATGGTTTCTGATAAGATATGGTCAGTCAAAACAAAATATTTTCATTTAAGATAAAACGACAAGCAAAAAACGTCTTTCCAAGTGGTGTCGAAATGACAGTAAGCATGAAGTGAGAAGCAGAAAGTGGGAAATAACAAGAAGGAAACCTGGTCACAACCGGTCTTTCGTATGTTGTCAGTTAAACTCCAACCAAACTATCAGATTTGTCTCTTTTTGGTTTGCTCATGTTTTATTTAACCATCTGTTTTCATATTCCAAGCTCACTTGTGCCTTTAATAACAGTGTGTGTTCTTGTTCGTTCTTTATTAACTCTAAATAGACTCTGTATCATACTTGTCCTATAACCTGAAGTTCATTCCACTACCTGTTGATGCATCTGCAAATCTAATATATAAACTACTAGATGAGTTGCAAACAGTGTAGATCCAGATCAGACGCCGCGATCTAAAAAAAAAGCTCGTTCAGTGGAAAACCATCACGAAAACATAACTATATAACTTTGACCCCTTAAACCCCATTTTTATATAGTAAAACTAGGGTTTACATGGGGTGTATATTATTCTATTTTTGCTCAAATACATACATTGTGGATACTCGTTAGAACCGCCTCGCCGAGGCATTCTAACGAGTACCACAATCTATGTTTTGAGCAGAAATATGAAAAAATTTCAGAGTTTTTTATCTGAAAATTTTCAGTTTTTTGAGGTGAAATTTTCTATATATTTGAATATGTGTGTTTTCGTAATGCAGTGTAGATCCTGACCAGACGCAACGTTCTTCGGCATCTGACCTGGATCTGTACTGACTGTTCAGACCTGTCTGTCCCAATACTTAGGGTAAATACGGTACTCTTTCAATTAAAGCTGCAGTACTATATCATACGATTTTGTTTTGTTTTCGAGGTTACACGGTCTGAAAATCCATTACAAAAACACGCCTATTCAAGTATATAGAAAATTTCACCTCCAAAATCTGAACATTTTCAGATAAAATATCTGATATTTTTTATATATCTGCTCAAAAACATAGATTGTGGTACTCGTTAGAACCGCCTCGGCGAGGCGGTTCTAACGAGTACCCACAATCTATGTTTTTGAGCAGAAATAAGAAAATTATGTATACCCCTGTAAACCCCACTTTTACTATACAAAAGTGGGGTTTAGGGGGTCAAGATTATATAGGCATGTTTTCATGATGCGATCAAAAATATAACGTTTTTATCCTACGTATTCCTATAGACAGGTCTGAGAAAACTGTGTAGACCCACCCAGATCTGACGGGTCTACACAAAGCGGATTTTAGACACATCAACCGGTAGTAAAATGGACTTGTTCAAATGTTAGAACAAGTATGGTAAGGAGTATATAGTGCTCTAATTTAAAAAAAGACGAAAACATCACAAACGTACTCTTTTCTACAAAATGATTAGCAACATATCTCCTTATCTCTCTGATCTAGTGCCCCAGTCTGTAATCACCATTTCCCATTATAATCTACGAAATGCTAGTGATCTGAAATCTATAGCCTCGAGAACGAATCAGTATTGAAATTCATTCTTGCCATCGGTAGTTAGAGAGTGGAACGACTTAACTAACAATGATAGACAGTCAGACTCGCTTCATTTCGTTCAAAATACAGTCTTAACAGGGAACGAACTATAGTTCCGAAACATTTCTACAGTGGCACAAGGAAAGTACAGATACTGCACACACGACTTCGTACAAATTGTAGTTCACTAAATAACATCTTTATTCGAAAAACACTAAATAACGATCTTTATTCGAAAAACATAACTGATTCTCCATTGTGCCGCTGTTGATCTGTGGAAGATACCAACCATTTTTTCCAGTGTTCGTATTATAATGAACATAGAACAACGCTATTAGATTCTGTCGCCAAGTACCAGACAGTAATGCTCAAACTCTTATTATTTGGAGGAGATACATTCCCTCGTGACATAAACACATTTATATTCAATAAAGTTCAGAAGTATATATTAGATACAAAACTGTTTACATAATATTAATAAACATGTTGTTACAGATCCAGGAATGCGATGGTATTCAACATTGTCACAGGACAAAGCCTCGAAAGTC